>CAJHNH020002624.1:70000-222500 GCA_905116865.2 Candidula unifasciata | reverse complement strand
TGCACAGCGAGCCCAGATCACCCAGTTTTCTATCAACCTTTGCAGTCCACGAGATACTCAAATCTACTCCAGGAACCGACAAAGATGACCACCGTAGATTGGGACCTGCCAGCCAGCTTCTTTGGTATCAAGATGCATCACCCATCTACAGTTCTTGTGACCGTGTCTGGCCCAGGGGTCGCCTCTAAAGCTTCACTTTCCTGGCACGCTAGTGCATTGATAGCCCCCTGCGGAGTGCAGCCCGGCGGTATCGTCCAACTCTGCAGATAGGAGACACCTACGTCACGTTTTATTTAAAACCCTCACAAATGTTCCCAAAGACAGAGTTTACCACCATCTTCATGAAATGAGTTGAGTTAAGAATTGACATCACAGCACTCAGGGCATTCCCAGGCGTGCTCAGTCTTTATCTTCAGCAGCCAGCGCAGAGTTCCAATACTGATGGTACCAATCACAATCTTGCCTTTCCTCTGAGTGTAGTCAGTCGGCCAGACCCTCTGGTTACACCCAGGTGCCCCATTCTCTTCAGGTCATAATAATCTTCTTTCTCTACTGATTCCGTTGCTTGTTCCCAAAAGACGTTGACTACATCTGCCTTGTCATGTATCAATTCACCTAGTGGTGCAGATTAAGTCAATCTGTCTGACTGTTCGTTACCCACTACGACGGCAAAGCCTGGAGAAAAGATCCACACTTTACTGTAGAAGGCGTGGGTCTCGTTCTCCAGCACGCCGAGAAAACAAAAGCAGTGACGATCAACTTGGTGCCAACTGCGGCAGCCGAGGACTAATAATTTGTGCACCCCTCATGATGATGACGTTCAACCATACAAGGACATCACACTAAGCGATAAACTTAAGGTGACACAAAGTACCACCATTCGGATGAAATCACACGGGGACAGGTCCCAGAAACCCCGTTCAACCCACAGGTTGGGTAATTTTAGGTCCCCTGGCAACAGCCCTGGCAGGGCTTTAAAAAAAAAAAAAAACTGCGTCCCACATTTGGAACATACGCTTTTGATTGATCTGTTCCCCTCGCTTTCAAATTCAACTGTGACTCGCTGCAGCCCAGGTGGTTCCTGAGGTTCACCTAGCCTCTAGGAAATGGGTACCAGAGTTAACACTCTGGGGTCAATGGAGGAACGTCGCTGTAGCTACGGAGTTTCATGCCGACGGCGACACAGAGCACATATGGTCAATAACCGTGCGCAATAGACGCTGGTTCACATCTCTAGACTTTGACAGCCCTAGTGCAGCCCTAGTCTACAGTTCCCTTCCAAGAATCAAAATATCGGATTCTTTACAGCGAAACGAAATATGATATTGATTATTGACTTCACTTCCGGGAAGAAGCTACCGATACGTCGAATAACATTAGCTTTAGCCTTCGCATTGCAACAGTTCTTTTAAATTAAAACACACACACTGAAACCAGAAAGAAATCAGATATGGCCATGGGTAAAGGGTATAGAGTTTTCCACAAAATACCCCCGGACATTGAAACTCCCTATAGTGTTTTGATGGACAGCAAAGCAATAGACGAATCTCTAATGTTTGAATCAGGAGCTGTTGTTGTTTTGAGTAAGTTTGTTTCTACTATTTCTAGGTCTAACTCTAACTTGTTTGTAATTAGTTAATTTGTTAGGGCCAGATCTCTGGTTACTCTCCGCAACACCATTCTCCTCAGACCGTAATGATCTGTTTGTGCATTCACACTGTTCACTCTCTGAAACAAGGCTCTCACAATATCTAGCTTATCACACGTCAGTTTACCACTCAGTGATGCAGAACCAGCTATCTATCTGCCTGCTCATTCCCCCCACGCAAGCATAACCTGATATTGTTGAACGAGGTTTCCAGGACCTTTACCAGTGTGCTTCTCATCCTTGAAATGTTAAACCTACAGACTGCAATCTTGGATTGGAAAAACTGAAAATAAAAATATGTAGGAGAGTGATCATGTTATGACACACAAAGCTTTTGAGGGCTGTCCTACGAATAACGGTCCCAAATTGTCGAGGCCGAAAATATACCCTAACAGGGCCTCAGTCACATGTCAACTTCCGGGGACTATACCGCCACCGCCGGGAGTATCTTCCATGCCGCTACGCGGGGCATGGATTGGGGCTAAACTAGATGGCTGGAACTCAGGAGCAAATAAAGAAGGAAGCTGCAGGAGATGCAGTAGCGTTGCTTGTAAGTCCCAGCCATCTAGTTTAGCCCCAATCCACGCTGTGGATAGCAGCGTGGGAGATACTCTCGGTAGTGGCAGAAGTCACCAGAAGTGTGCAATTTAAGTCGCCGGAAGTGCGCCATTTAAGTCGAGGGAAGTCCGCAATTGACATGTGACTGAGGCCCTGTTGTGGTATATTTTCTGCCTCGATAATTTGGGACTAATATTCGGAGGATAGCCGTTTTGAGGTTTCGAACAATGGATCAACATCATGGCACATGGGTAGTAACCCGTAAGTGCTCCGTTCTTGTAACTCAAGTCCGAGTCTGAAGAAGCTCAGCACAGTGCACAGACTCTGTAGCACCGGTAGCACACAATGAGGGACTAAACATTGGAGCACCAAAAAAGGGAGTGTTTAGGAGCTTAATAATGATAAATAATAGCCCATGTCTCTTCTTGCCTCATTGAGCATTCTTTGAGACTATCAGTATTTTACATAATTTGTTGTCTGGAATATTTCCCTGTATCTCATAGAGAAGAGATAATATGTAGGCGTCCCCATGTGGGTTTCAGGGTTCCTCTGTGTGGAAAACAGGAATAGACCTACTGCCTACCCAACAAGCATGTCGTAAGAGGCGACTAATTGGGAGCTTCCTACAAAATCGGAGTGAATCTGCTTGAAAGGCAAGGAACTAACAGCTTGCATACGAGTGAGTCAGATCTGTAAAGCTTAGCTTCTGGACCAGGACTAGAGCCCAGAAAAACAACCGGTAAAAGTAAAGATAGTCCCCCCTCCCCACCCCCCCCCCACACCCCCCCCCCCCCCCCCCCCCCCATTTAAACAGTGTTACACACTACCTCACTTCTGATTGGTCGACCTTCAGCCTAGTTCACTTCTTATTGTTTGACCTTGAGCCACTCGATATTTACACAAGGTGACGGGGGTGTCCAACAATGCTGTTGACATTGTGTGTTGTATATTTCAGCATGCCAGCGCTTTTAACACTCAAAAGACATCGACATACTGGGTCTAAAACACAACTCCCCTAGAGGGAGCTGCAACCTATGTCACAGGCATTCTCTTTCTCGGAAAGGAACAAACGCAAATGCAAGACAACACAAATAGCAAACAACAGAGTGGCACACCCATAACCCCCAGCAGGTAAGACCAGTCCAAAAAAGCTATTGATGGAACGTGACCTACTTTCTTTGGGGAGACTAACGTTTGTTTAAATGAACAACCAAAACTTTCCCCCAGAGTATACAGCCTGTGAATGCGAAGAAGAAGTAGTAGATATAGGTGTCACCAACTGGAATGAGGTTACAAATCACTCAGATAAATAGAGGCTAGTTATATATGCAGCACTGAACCTTGAGGGCTCATTTTGCTATAGAAGAAGCAGAAGTAGAATCAAATCAGGTAAGCATTACAACTATAAAATGAAGCACATATAATATCATATTTTTAATTGAAATACACAGATCATACAGTCCAGTATTTCACTGTATTTTTTTTACCATGGCAGTCTTATAGGCTGACCCGATTAAAAAAAAAAATTTGTATATAAATTATTTTTGTATTTAATTTCAGCAATCGATGAAGTGGAGTCATTACGTAAGCAGTATACAAAAGTTATTGATGCTTATGGCTGCCTTGGAGCTTTGTGTTTGAATGCAGGTTCGTTGTAGCTGTCATAGTGCAGTGATTATTACATCATTTTATCTGTACAGTAGTTCAGTATTCTTCTTCTTCTTCACGTTCACCAGCTGTAAACTCCGGCGAAAAGTTCTGGTTGCTCATCCACTTCTTGACTGCAGTCCTGTTCCAGAAACTAAGTGTTGCGTGTGCATCCGTTTTACAGATCTGACTCATTTGTATGCAGACTGCTGGTTCCTTGCCTTTCAGGCAGATGCACTCCGACTTTGAAGGAAGCTCCCAATTAGTTGACTCTTATGACATGTTTTTGGGTAGGCAGTGGGTCTATCCTTGTTTTCCCTATAATAGGGCCCCGGAACCCACACCGGTAAGTCCAGTATTAAATTCTTAAGTAGTGGCAGGATTGAATTCATTTCCAAACTAGAATACTTTGAATGCCAAACTGGCCTTGCAAAATAGGCACCAGAGATTTTCTAGAATAAAGGAGGTGAGAAAAGGTACTGCTAGCTACAGTAAAACTGAAATATGTGTATGTTTATGTACAAAATACAACACTAATGGAATACTTGATGGAGGAAATGGAAAAGACGGCACAAGTACAACTATATGTTTCAACCAAAGTCTTTATAAGTGTAGTAATAAATACAACACAAACTGCGACTGGAAAACTTAATCCTACAAGGCGGCAGAGTTTGTAAACAACCAAGGTCAACATAAAAGTAAAAATGCATAATATGAAAAAAAATATGGACATGACGAGTTGTATTATGAAGTGATATAAGTAAGGGTGTTTGGAGAAAGCCAGGGAGAAATAAAAACAAGTTAAATAGATAAAATAATAATAAATATTAAATATATCTGAGCTCAATACTGATGCATGCTGGACTGAAAATGCCAAAACTGTAAATCAAATGAAATTCTAAGTAGTAGCAGCTGGTTTGCACCAGAGCAAATTTGTATAGCAGTAACTGAGATGTCACTTTTGTCTTGGTGATCAGAACCATTAAAATAGAGGAAGGCTGTTTGATAACTTTACTATTAGGTGTTCATAGTAATTAGTTAGTTAGTCTTTCCTCGAGTGCGGTACATAGTGCAGAGGTCATGACTCTCCATGCATGGCGGTTCGTTGCAATCTGTTGTAGGTCTTGGATGTTTGAGTGGCCCATGAGCAAGCCTTCCCTGATGATAGTTCTACGTAGGGTTTCCCTTGGTCTTCCACGAGATCTTTTCCCCTGTGGTGTCCAAATGAGGGCTTGGTTAGGAAGTCTTGATTTATCCATTCTAAGGGCGTGGCCGACATAGTTCCAGCGGCGTTTTTGTATAAAATTAGACACATACTCTTGCCTGGATTCTTGCCTTATTTGTGTATTGGTTCGGAAATCTGACCATTTGAAATTTAGTATTCTTCTAAGGCATTTATTTTCAAAACTGTCTAATTTTGTGTCTAGAGTTTTCGTTGATTTCCAGCTCTCGCATCCATAGGTTATGGATAATAATCTCATATATATAAATATATATATATATGTATGTATGTGTCACCATCTGTCATCCGCCTTGACAGTTTCCTTTACATTTGCAAATGTGTATTTATGTTTGTCGGAGTATTGGCGGCACAGCAATCAGATACTTTCATGCCAGCCTCACGGTCTTGCATTTGCGTTCACATCAAAGCAGTTTTTATAAGAAGCATTCATTGGTAACCCCTTCATGCTGCACTGTGTGTAATTGCATGCATTAGTCGGTACCTGTCAAAGTCATGTGACAGGTACCGACCAATGAATAAAAGATGAATCTCATGATGCATGAGAAAATGGCAGGGTTGATCCAGAATCTGTCTAACTGATACAGCAAACCATCCCATGCCTGCTCCTTTTAATGATCAATCAACATCCATAGACCATACTGTGTGTGGCACAAACAGGTTTCAAATGAACAACCTAATATAAATGACCTTGAACTCCCAGGTCAGCCCAGCCTGAATAGGAAATCAGGAAATGTCCTGTAAAAAAAAAGAAGGCACTGATTACGTAGCCCATCAAGTACTGATCTATAAAAAATATGGATATAGCACCATATACCCAATAATCCAGTGTCAGGGAAGAAGTCTTATTTATGTTTGTAGATCAGCTAAATGGCCAGAGGTGTCTTTTATAAAATGAAGAACTTTTTGTGCAATAAATGCATGTCAATAGAGGTAAGGAAAAGAATCTCCCAAGCTATATAGAGCCCAATTTAAACATACAGTTGTGAATCCTGGGCAATTAATAAACAAGCTGAACAAAAATCTTGAGGCCTCAAAAATGGTTTGACAGAAGATTCCTTGGACAGTTAAGAAATGTAACCCAGATGTTTTGAAAGAGGCAGGTGCTCAAAGAAAACTTATGACAAACATCAGAAAGAGGCATTCATAATTTTTGGGTCATGTTATGAGAAGAGGGAAAATGGAACATGTTGTAACCACTGGAAAGATTGGTGGAAAGAGAGACAGAGAAAGACGGTTCAAGAAGATTCTTGACGGCCTTTTGTCATAGCATAGAGAGGTCAACACATGAACTAATACAGGTAGTTGCTGATCGCAGATTGTGAAGAGGCATGATCGTCTATGCCGGTTGGCAAGGCAGTTGATGATGATGATACCCCTGTATTCTTCTTGTTCTTCTGCGTTCGACATCAATCATGCTAAACATTGAGTTCCGTCTGGGTAAAAAAATAGGATTGTGCGTTTGAGGTCGCCACCAGTCCCCATAACTTCTCTCACAATGTGGATCCCCTGGGCCAGATCCACAGTCTTTGCTGGGAGAGGTAAGGGCAGTACTGCAGTATGTGCTCAGGGGTCTGTCTTTCTGCTCCACAATCACAGGCAGCAGATTCTTTTATGCCTGTCCTGTACAGGTGTGCTCGAAGACCACCCTGTATGAGTTCCAGGGCTGTCTTTAGGAGATCTACGAATAAACCCTCTGCTCCCCCCTCCTTTCCCTCCAAGAAACATATTGGAGAGACTAATTAGGGGTGTTTCTTTCATAGTCAGAGTGTGTTTATCTGAGAAGCAAGAAACCAACAGCCTGCATACAAGTTAGCCAGATATGCACACCAAACTCAAGTTCTGGATCAAGACCAGAATCCAGGGGTGGATGAACAACCAGAACTTGTCACAGAAGTTTACAACTGGAAAATGCAAGGAAGAAAACGAAGAAGAAGTCATTGCACATTCACTGAATTACGTGATTTTCATTTTGTTTTCCTTTTCAAGGTAACGAACAGCTGCAGTATCTTGTGATGGTCACCAGTTGTTTATCTGTTGGCAAAATCGGTGAATCAGAGGTGTTCAGAATCACTGGCGTTCATTTTATATCTTTGCGTAATGATCCAAATGATGAAGATCGCGTGTCAGAGGTGAGTTTATGTCTCTTGTTTTTAGGAGTATCACAGGTGAGATTTGGTCTTTAAGTAAAAACTATACAGGTATTTCAGATGAAGAATTTAACAAATTTTTTTTATTCTCGATTTACTAAGCTAATGTGTATTGTGTTTCAAGTTAGTCATTGTTGTATTTGTCGAAGTTGTCATTATGACAGTTTGTTTGAGTGTTACATACCTGAACTGTTCATGACATTTTCTTACATGTCATGTCTCAGTATGGAATATCTTGTTTGATATACTCAGAGTGGCAGTTAAATTTTGATATACTTAGAATGACTCGAGACTGGACAGGTTGGAAGTGAAGTCTTTTTGAGACAAGATTCGTGGGAAGCATTGCTTGACCTGAGTGTCCGTTCTAGAGAATGGTTTGGCTGTATGCTGGAGTGGGAGCTTGCTGTGAGGGAACTGTCGGGTGAAAGTGTGTGCAGAAGATGCTTCATATGTTATGGTTATCTATTACTGTGTGTTGGAGAGTTTCTAGTGTTAGCACTTTTGATGGTTGCATTATGCATTTAATGCATGTGTATGCTGGTGGATCTGCTGAAACTACAGTCTGCAATTTTTGCACAGGAATGGAGCAGAAATATTGGACCTGTTTGCTGTGAAATAGAACCTTTGATTACCTGATTGCCTGTATGTTGGAGGATCACATAGTGTGGGACTGAGCAGTCAACCATCAGTAGCAGAACGTGCAGGTGACTGGGACTAGAGATGGACCTCATTAGTAGCACAATGAAGTGTGTCCTATAAACAAAGAACATAGATGAATTGTTGTTGTTCCACATGTGGGTTTAGGGATCTCATTGTGGTAAAAACAAGAATAGACCCACTTCCTGCCCAACAAGCATGTCGTAGGAGTCGACTAATTGGGGGTTTCATTCAAAGTCGGAGTGCTTCTGCTTGAGAATAAAGGAACCAACAGGCTGCATACAAATAAGTCATATCTGTAAAACAGATTTGCATGCAACACTCCGGAACAAGTCTAAAGTCCAGAGTTGGTTGAACAACCAGAACTTTCCACAGGAGTTTACAGTTGGTGAACACAAAGAAGAAGAAGAAGCAGAAGAAGAAGTTGCTGTGTGATCCTTAGAGAATTTACACAGACACAGTGTGAGGTGGCTTCTGCATTGTCTGCCCTGTACAATTCCTAAATGGTAGCAATAATCCACAGTAGGGTTATTACAGTGACAACTTACCTTATAGGTCCTCTTATCATGTAATTTCCTCCTGCAGATCCGGAAGCTTTTGAGCTCAGGTACTTTTTATTTCACATGGAAAGTTGGAGGCACCCCATGGGATCTGAGTCTGTGTGCTCAAAAAAAGCTGCAGGATCATGGTACAGATAACAGATTTTTCTGGTGGGTTAAATACACATGTCTGTGTAGGGTTCACACATGTCTGTGTAGGGTTCACACATGTCTTTGTAGGGTTCACACGTGTCTTTGTAGGGTTCACACATGTCTTTGTAGGGTTCACACATGTCTTTATAGGGTTCACACGTGTCTTTGTAGGGTTCACACGTGTCTTTGTAGGGTTCACACATGTCTTTGTAGGGTTCACATGTGTCTGTGTAGGGTTCACATGTGTCTGTGTAGGGTTCACACATGTATTTGTAGGGTTCACATGTGTCTGTGTAGGGTTCACATGTGTCTGTGTAGGGCTCACACATGTCTTTGTAGGGTTCACACATGTCTTTGTAGGGTTCACACATGTCTTTCTAGGGTTCACATGTGTCTGTTTAGGGTTCACATGTCTGTGTAGGGCTCACACATGTCTTTGTAGGGTTCACATGTGTCTGTGTAGGGTTCACACATGTCTTTGTAGGGTTCACAAATGTCTCTGTAGGGTTCACACATGTCTTTGTAGGGTTCACAAATGTCTCTGTAGGGTTCACACATGTCTTTGAAGGGTTCACACATATCTGTGTAGGGTTCACACATGTCTTTGTATGGTTCACACATGTCTTTGTAGGGTTCACACATGTCTTTGTAGGGTTCACACACATTTTTGAAGAGTTCACACATGTCTTTGTAGGGTTTACACGTGTCTTTGTAGGGTTCACACATGTATTTGTAGGGTTCACACATGTCTTTGTAGGGTTTACACATGTATTTGTAGGGTTCACACATTTGTCTAGTATTTCTACATATTATTCTCATATGTTTAACTTGTGGGTTTAACACATTTGTTTAGTGGTGACCATATTTTTCTGGTGCACTGAATAATTATATCTTGGTAGACTTCACATTTGTCTAGTATTTCAATATAATATTTGAAGTCGGAACGCATCTGCCGCTGGCTTTGGGAGGTTTTACGGATCCTTACGCAAGACTCCTACTGTACCTCCACGTCATGCGCCATAGATAAGGGCTCACCTTTGTGACCTAACGGAGTTGGCAGGAGATCTCGGAGTTTGTGGCCTCTAGGGATGTTGTGTCCAGCCTGGCTCACATCAGCCTACCACCAACGCATGGGTAAGAAGGTCTATCAAAGCTAATTTGGAACATGTGTAAGGTCCGCTGGTTGAAAATACTACTAAATGACAACCCTTAGTCAAAACGTCTGTCAAGTTGGCAGAACCACTATACTGCTGAGATTCAGTCCCCAGAACAAGAGATTTGCATACAGCCTAGATGAGTAATATCTCTTGCTGGTGGTCTCTTGGTAAATGCGTTGCTGTTTCACTGTTGAATTCGATACAAGTTGGTCTGCTGCCAAATTGACCACAGTTGGGATTAAACACAGTACCTCGGAATTATAAAGCATGTTCGCAAAGCCATATAGCTCAGTCTGTCTCCACAGAACAGCTGGTCATCTGAAGAGATCATCAACGCTGCAGTGACGATCCCCATGGATCTCCATAAAATTGTACTCGTAAACTGAATGAGACAGCCGTCATTCCGTGACCTTTAAAACGTAAGGCAAATGGCTTGACCACTTCGCCACTGAGGCCTCCATAAGAACATACAATGAGGTATTTTCTTTGTAGACTGAACATTGCAGGTTCATTTCACAGTGGATTTGTGTGTGTGTGGGTCTGTGTGTGCGCAAGTGTGTGTACATGTATGCGTGTGTGCATGCGTGAGAGAGAGAGACAGAGAGAGAGAGTAATTAAGTATAAGAGCTTTTTTTGCCAGTGTAGCATCAGGCAAATGATGCTAGATTCATATCTTTACAGACAATAGACCAGTTTGCACTCAATAGATGATGTGGTCAGCATCATGCCGGCTGCCTTTACCTCCAAGGACTTTACCTGGTACCCATTTGAGTTTGGAGCTAAGGTTATTTTTGTAAAGAAAAAATACGACTTGATGCAGATTTAAAGCCAAGATCCTTCAGGCCAGCAGGTGAGCTTCTAACTGCTACACCACCACAGCTCCTGTGTTCTGAGATCTCTAGAAATTGTTGCTGGAGTTTGTGCTTTTATGTTGCTCTTGGCAGGTGGTTAGCCACTCAGTGAAGTCAGTCACTTTAGCTTTAAATGTTTTTCTCATTTTTGTTTTTAAATTTAAAAGTTGTCCAACTCGTAGATTTTAAACTTGCCAGTTTTTCTAATCATTTATGTTAATCTTGTTCTGTTGCCAGGAATAGAATGCTGCATGTGCATTTTCAGCGCTATGGGGTAGACTGTTCAAAATGGCTACTAAAGGTCAGTGAAGTTAATACAAGTGTCTGCAAATAGCTGTGGTTTATTTGCCTCTCTCTTATTTGTGCTGTCTTTTCTCTTACCCTTCTCTTGTTTCTTGTCTCTCTCTGTGTCTCTTCTCTCCTGTGCTCCTGAAAACTGTATCCTCACCTTTTTCTTCATTCTGCATCTACTACTACTCTCCCCTTTCTTCTTTCCCCTCTCTGTCTTTTCTCTCAGTCGTCTCTCTGTGTTGAGGATCTATTTTCCATTTGGAGGCTGAAAAAGAAGAAGACAAAAGGAAGAAGGTTGAGGGGGTGGGGGGGGGGGGGGGGAGAAGAGGAAGGGAAGAAAACACCTCTCTGGAACTCTTCCATGTGCCTATGTTTCAGAGATGAAAATTGAAAATGTTTCAGAGATAAAAATATTAAATCTTATGCCATCTTGACATTTCTATTCAATGGCGATGTGTCATGTTATATACTGTCCAGTATAATAAAGTAAGGAATAATTTGATAAGGACTGAGAGATAAGAAATCAGAAGAACAGTGTCAGTGAATTCTTCCATGCTAAAATATATTGTTATTATGCGTAGTTGCAAAGAATAGACCCCTACCCATTCCATCAAGCATGTCAAAGACAACTATTTAGGGGTATTTCCTCAAAGTTGAAGAGCATCTTCAAAGGTAAGGAACCAACAGTCTGCATACTTATAAGCCAGACTGTTAAAGGGGTGTGAGCACAAATCTTGAGTTCTGGAACAAGACCAACGTTGGCAGGCATAACAACTAGAATTTCCTGTTGAAGTTTGCAGCTAGAGAATGCTAACAAGAAGAAGAAAAAGAAGAAAAGGAGGAAGAAGAAGAAGAGGAAGAAGAAGAAGAAGAAGAAGTTTTTTTACAGTTGTCATAGTGATAAGAATTGTTGTCTCTGAAGTCAGCCATATCTATTTTAAACCGATGATTGTATGATCCGTCTAGGTAATGTGCGGTGGTGTAGAGATCAGGACTATTTATGCAGGTCATCGTCAGGCTAAAGCTTGCCTTATCTCCCGTCTGAGCTGTGAAAGAGCTGGCACCAGGTTCAATGTCCGAGGTGTTAACGATGATGGGCATGTGGCCAACTTTGTTGAGACTGAACAGGTAATTATCTAAGATTCTCTTTCTCCAGTGACTTTACCGTAGGGTTTGAGGATATATAAGAATCATTTGTGTGCTCTTTATAATGTGTTGTTTAAGTTGATCTTCATTTCTTGAACCCTTTTACACAGAATGGACCATGAACCCTTAGAAATTTAGAAACAACAAATCCTTAAAAACACAACTTAAAAATTTTTGCACAGGTAGTAACAAATTGTTAACAGTTTATTTATCCACATAAATTTTTTTCCAATTTGGCCAACTTTGTTGAAACTGGGCAGGGAAGTATCTTATATTCTCTTCCTTCAGTGGCTTTACCAAAGTGTTGGATGGTATATAAGAATCTTCTGTGTGTTCTTTCTAATGTGTTGTCTAAGTTGATCTTTTTCTCTTGAATGCTTTCACACCAAGTGTTGAAAAAAAAAACTCACCAATCAGTGGACCATGAAACCTAAAAAATTTTTTACAAAAATGACTGAAGTATATAGTGATACATCTTGGGAGCAATAAAAAAAAACAAGAAAAGAGAAGCATTAAATGGAATACATTTCCCTGGGCAAAATACAAATGTGTGTTGGGTGACTCATGCCATGACTCTGTTACCTCAATCACTAAGGCTTATGGGAAAGTTTTTTTCCTTTTAGTCAACGTGGCTTTTAGAGAGCCATTGGTGTCACAAGAAAAGCCCTCTAAATTCTATATTTAGTTTATATATATTCACATTCGGGCCTCCTGAACACCATGCAATACACATAGGACCAGTGGAATTTAAGTACAATTTTTGAGAAGAGAACAAGTCACTGTTGAAAATGGCCATATATTTTTGTTTAGGAGGCTGTATCACAACCACAAGTGACTAGATTTAACCTTCTCCGGATGAACAGATTCAGACTGTTTTTCATGCTGTTCCCTCTTGTGTTGTCTTCCTTTGCTCTGTTTCCATTATATTTCTTCCGCTGGCTTTCTGTGATAGTTGATACCGCGGCCAAACCTTTTCATCTCATTATCCTGTAATGTAGTTTAAAAAAGATAAAGTTTTAAGACATAAAATTGTATGAGCATTTAAAGTGGTAGCATTTCAAAAAGGAGATCACATCCTTATGATATGCATGAACAGTTTCCTTTGTGTTAGTAATTTTAAATAGTCTGATCTGCCCATGAGTCATCTCTTTTATTTTCTCACTCTCTCATATCTCTGCTTACTCTCTTTCTGTCTCTGTCTGTCTGTCTGTCTCTCTGTCTCTCTACCTCTCTCTCTTATATTTTGTTTCCTTTTTGTGTGCTCTTGCTTCCTTCTCCAGACGTTGTGAATCTTGTTCATGCGTACAAATAAGAAATCCTTGATGTGATAAAATGCAACAAAAAAGCTGTGTGGATCTGTGTAGAAACAGTTCTTGTAGCCCATGTGAGGTGTATACTTGTGCTTGTGCTTATTATTTCTCCAAACAACCTCAGCATCCTTTTTAATTTTATTTAATCATCTGTATAAACAGTTTGTTTGATTAACTATTCCAGGTGATATTTTTAGAGGAACAGATTGCCTCATTTGTACAAACCCGAGGATCTGTTCCACTCTTTTGGGAGCAGCCAGGACTTCAGGTAAAAATAGGTTTAACATTAGCTCTATAAGTTATATATGTATATATGCATTGACATCGACTTTAATAACATAGCTTAGAAAACAGCCTGTTATAGAAAGATTTTCAGAATACCATGCACCAGGAATACAAAGAAGTAGGGACATCCTATAAGATCTGAACATCAGAGAAGATTGGCTAGTAAACAGCATCTTTTCTTTTAAACTAGCCCACGCTGCTTGAGAGGCCCAATAGAAGCAAGTGAGGTTAAAAAGTCCTGAGCAGAATGTGACAACTCGTTGAACAAGCCCAGTCCCAGAGCACCATGTATTGGTTGTGCATTTATGGAAGCCTCCTTAGATGTTGAGGAATGCTCATGTTCAGCCCCTGCCTTCTCTTGAGGGCTGACCAGCATTGTGTGGCTACTCTCGTTGTGGAGGGGGGTCAGGGCACCACCTTTGAACTAGAAAACTTGTCTCAGAAAACTAACCTGGACAACAAATGCCTGTAGAGGTCAGATATGTCGACCAAAAGGCCTAAATATCACAGCCATGTTGTAAATGGGCACAACACATTTCGTCTTTAGATGAACACAGTAGAAGAAGAAATATTTTGGCCAAATTGAGCACCACAGCAGAGTGAAAAGAATGGTAGCAGAATTCATGGTGTCAGAAAAGAGGAGCAGGGGCCAACCAGCACAAAGATGGGTAAATGATGTGACACCTTAGGTCACCTTGGTGAGAGACTGACTTTCTTTCAGGCAGGCTGTAGATTACAGCAACATTCTGCAAATTACAGCAACATTCTGCAAATTACAGCAACATTCTGCAAATTACAGCAACATTCTGCAAATTACAGCAACATTCTGCAAATTACAGCAACATTCTGCAAATTTCAGCAACATTCTGCAAATTACAGCAACTTTCTGCAAATTACAGCAACATTCTGCAAATTACAGCAACATTCTTCAAAGGACCTGTTTATTTCTATAAGAATTAACTAAAAATGGTTTAATCCGTTCCCAGCCACAAATTTTGCTGATCTGTTCTTCAACAGCAAAAACTAATTTCACTCAGAAATTCTTCTTCTTCTTCTTCGCGTTCACCAGCTGTACACTCTGGCAGAAAGTTCTGGTTGCTCGTCCACTACTGAACTGCAGTCCTGCTCCAGAACCTGAGTGTTGCGTGTGCATCAGTTTTACAGATCTCATTCTCTTGAATACAGACTGTTGGTTCCTTGCCTCTCCGGCAGATGCACTCCGACTTCAAAGGAAGCTCCCCAATTAGTCGACTCTTACGACATGCTTTTGGGGAGGAGGTGGGTCTGTTCTTGTTTTCCCCACAATGGGGCCCCGGAACACGCACAGGGGACTCTGAAATTGATCTTAGAAATCATTGCAAATACATATTAATTAAATATTAACCATGGTACTTATTGTTGCTTTCCTATTGTTGTGTCCCATCACATTGCCATAAAATGAATTGATACACTGGTTAACTATAGTCTGGTAGCCTTAGTTTCAGCTTCATAGCAAATAGGTGGCCCCATCTTTGCTCCGCTCCTGTGCCAACAAAAAACACACAGAATGTTTATCACAGTATTAGAATTGCAGTTCATCATTGATGGTAGCAGAAGTCGCCAACAGATCAGCAGTTGCCCACTTGATCAATTTTAATCACAAACGGGCACCACAACACTGCACGACAGGCATCGCGACATTTTCTGAATCTACAATTCACACAAGCACGTTGGTCACAGTCGAAAAAACATTCCAAATGCAATCCGCAGCTCACAGGGTCACGCCATGCATTCAACTCAGAAGCTGGGCGACGAAACTATATCCAGTCTACAAATGGAGCAAACTATGGTTAACTATAGTGAAATTTGAATACCGTTTCTCGATGAAAACCTTTGATTTTGCTCAAGGGGACAGCCATTCCTTAATTTCAGCACTTGGAACGGGCCCATCATCATCTTTTTCCCCCTCATTTGATTGCCGCCCAGGTCAGAGAAAGGATGAATATTGACTTTTCAGGTGAATAGCAAAACAATTTCAAAGAATAAACAGGACAAATATAAAAAAAAAATATTACGAATATTAAGTTAGACGAATATTGGAGTCACACTGTATTACAAATTCCATTATATATTTTCATATAGGTGGGATCACACAAAGTTCACATGTCCAGAGGTTACGAGATGGCAGCCCCAGCTTATGATCGACATCTTCGGGCAATCCACCAGCAGTATGGGGACCAGGTCATCGTCAATCTCCTGGGCAGTAGAGAGGGAGAGCAGATGCTAAGTCAAGCCTTCATGGTATTTGCCATCATCACCTTCACCACTGCCATCAGCATCAACACCATCACCAGCACCATCTCCATCACCACCACTAGCAGCACCACCACCATCATCATCATCAACACCACCGCCATCATCAACACCATCATCATCATCAACACCACCGCAATCAATAACACCACCGCCATAATCAACACCACTGCCATCATCAACACCACTGCCATCATCAACACCACCACCATCATCAACACCACCGCCATCATCAACACCACCGCCATCATCAACACCACCGCCATCATCAACACCACCGCCATCATCAGCACCACCACCAGTCTCACCCTGCCTGCTCTTCTTCTCATCCTCCTGCTTGTCTTCTAGTTACATCATTAAAGTGTTCTTCTTCTTCTGCCTTTCTAGCCCCCAATGGAGCATAGGCCTTCAACCAACTCACGCCAAGTCATTACTTTCTTCGCTATCGCATGGAGCTCTCCCCATGTCCTTCCCATCTTTCTAGCTTCATTCTCCAACTCTCTTCTTCATGTGTTTTTTTGCCTTTCTTTATTCCTATGCTTCTGTGGGTTCTAATGCAAAGACATTCTACTTATGCTGTTCTCCGGTTTTCTCAATGTGTGTCATATCCAACGCCAGCATCTTTTCCTCACCTCTTGGTCCACTGGAGCTTGCTTAGTTCTCTCCCAAAGCTCTACATTAGTGATTCTATCATACCATTTAATTACCTCTATTCTATGCTGGCACCAGTTAATGAATGTCTGTAATTTATTAGTAATTGGCTTAGTTGTTTTCCATGTTTCTGCCCCATACAAAAGTACTGATTTGACATTAGAATTAAAAATTTTAACTTTAGTATTTCTTTTAGTTTCTTTTGACCTCCAGAAATTCCCTAGTGCTATGAAAACTCCTCTTGCCTTTTGTATAATATCTCTATAAGTTCTCTCATCTTTACCTACATTACTGCCTAAATAGGTGTACGACTCCACGTCTTCGGGGTTTCATTAAGAGAAACCACACTACTATTTGCCTGATTTATTCTCATTATCTTTGTCTTTCCTTTATGGATTTTCAGACCAAGCTGCTGTGATCTTGCATCAAGTATATTTAATTTATCTTGCATCTGATTCCGTGAATGGGATAGAAGAGCAATATCATCAGCGAAGTCCAGATCATCAAGCTGTTTTGTAGGGGTCCACTGAATTCCATTCTTGGTGTTAGCAGTTACTGTTTTCATAATCCAGTCTATAGCCAGTAAAAATAAGAGAGGTGACAAAAGACATCCCTGTCGCACACCTGTTTTTATTTCAAATGCATCTTTTAGCTTTCCCTCGTGAAGAACTCGACATTTCATGTCTTTATATGTTTCCTTTACTAAGTTGATAATTTTCTGTGGGATTCCATAGTGCCGCATCAATTTCCAGAGAGATTCATTATCAAAGCTGTCAAATGCTTCTTCAGTCTATAAATCCAATGTAAAGTGGTGAGTTCAGTTCAATGCTTTGCTCTATTATAAAACGTAATGTGGCTATCTGGTCAGTACAGGATCTGTTTGACCGAAAACCTGCCTGTTCATCTCTTAGCTATTTTTCAATAGCATCTTTTAATCTTTCCAAAATATTTCTACCTAAAATTTTTCCAGGAACTGACAGCAACATAATTCCTCTATAATTTTAACACTCCTGTAGATCACCTTTTTTTGGGGGCAGTTTTACAAGATATCCTTCTCTCCAGTCTGCTGGTATTTCTTCGGTCTCCCAGACTTTACTAAATAATTTATGTAGCAATTCTGTTAAGGTGTTAATGTTGGCCCTAATGGCTTCTGCTGGGATACCATCTGGCCCTGCCGCCTTTTCTTCCTTGAGAAGATTGATAACTTTTCTAATTTCCTCTTTAGATGGTATCTCACAGTTGATATCCAGTTCCATTTCTAAAGGCTGGATTTCTGGAGGAACCTCTGGGCCTGGTTTTTTTTGTTTTTTCATCGAACACCGGCTGTGAATTCCAGTGGAAGGTCAGGTAATCGTCCGCTTGGACTTTTGGCTTTCACCTGGACCTGATTTTTGCGTGTACAACCCTTTTTCATTTCCCTGCCTCATGGGCAGCTGTACGCCGACTTCGAAGGAAGACGTCAGGCCTGTTTCTAGGGTGACTGTGGCCATTGTTTTGTGTGGGTCGAGACGTTGCCTGATTTGTGTGGTGTCCACATTGTCTCCTTTGCCGCAGGTATTGCCCCCGGAGTACCCCTTTGGGTCAGCCCCCTGTGGAGCAGTTAGCCCTCAAGGGAAGGCAGGGGCAGATCATGGGCATTCCCCGCCATCCAAGGAGGCATCCATGTATGCAGAGCCGGCACATGGCGCTCTGGTTCTGGGCTCACCCAAGGAATCGTCACGTCCTGCACATGCCTGCTTAACCTCACAACCGTATCAGGCCTCCCGCTCGACAGGGGCTGCGCCCTCTGGAAGTCAGCGGGGAGCAGCCCCCGGGTTTTTGACTTTTGTGACCACACAGATAGGTACATTCTTTTTTCTTCGCACGTTAGATTTCTTTGACGAGCCGTTAGCCCGACAGAATTTTACATCCTGCTCCAGGCATATCGTATCAGTTTTGTCCCAACACTCGGGCGAGTGGGGTCTTTGGGTGTGGACATTCGGTCTTTTTCAGTTCAATACAAATTTTGAGGGCAGATTTTGATCCGTATGATCTAGTTTTGTCGGACATTTAGGCTTAGCCATCCGATGGATGGTTGCTGTTATGGTGTACCACAGCGCGGTGACGACGACACTGAGGGTTAACCAAGGATGTACATGAATGGCCAGCCTATGGATGGTTGCTGTTGTGGTGTACCCCAGCGCGGTGATGACGACACTGAGGGTTAACCGAGGATGTACATGAATGGCCAGCCTATGGATGGTTGCTGTTGTGGTGTACCCCAGCGCGGTGACGACGACACTGAGGGTTAACAGAGGATGTGCAGTGAACAATGTTCTCTTTAACTCCGCAGTCTTTTAACCAAGGGTTGTAATTTTGGCTGTACGTTTGGCAGACCTACTCATGTTCCTAATGAGTTATAATAACATTTTTCACCCAAGCGTTTGGGGGCGGGCTGATGAGAGCCACAAGGACACATCACCTCTGGGGGCCGCCAAACTCCGAGATCCCCTGACAGCTCTGTTAATGCTCATTTGAGACATTATCCGTGGCGCACGACGAGGACGTGCTGCCGGGGTCTTGCGTGAGGTTCCGTACAACCAGGATATTAAAGGACTGGCGCCCGAGTGACGTACGGAGTATCTCCTTATACACATCATGTTGGACTTAACTTCCCCTCACGCCTGTGACATAAATCACCGCGCCACGGCCTGGTTTATTTAGAAGCATTTCAAAATATTCAACCCATCTGTCTATTTGATCTTTAGTGTTAGTAAGTACCTTTCCTTGACTATTTTTGATTGATCCAGTTGGTTGACTATATTTACCTACTAATTTTCTTGTGTTACTATAAAGCTATCTCAGATTTCCTTTTGCTGCTGCTGTCTCCGCTTCTTGTGCTAGATCATTTAAGTAATTCACTTTATCTGCCCTTATACGCCTCCTAACGTTCTTATTGGCTTCTGTGTATTATTCTGAGCTCTAGCTTTAGCACCTCTAGTTTTGCTATTGTTTAAGTCTGTCTTTTAACTTTTTCTTTCTTCAATCAATTTAATGGTTTCTGGTGTTTCCGTTCTTTCTTGCAAAGAACTTCTACACAAGATTCATTCCAGATTCCTTTGATCTGATCCTAGCAGACTTTAGTGCTGACATCTTCAGCTAACTTCTGCAACACCTGGTACTTTTTTGAGACTGTTACTGAAAACTGTTCCTTAACTTCTTTATCCCTGAGGTAACCTACATTATGCAGGTTTCTATGATTATAAGATGTTATATATTTTTTAAGTTTCAACTTGATTTTAGTTACCACCAGAAAATGGTCAGTAAATACATCGGCACCTCTGAAAGCTCTAACATCGTAGAGGGATGATCTAAACTTTTTGTTAATACATAGGTGATCAATTTGATTGGTTGTCTTATGGTCTGGTGATTCCCATGTTGCCTTATGTATTCTTTTATGGGGAAAAATACTTCCACCAATAACATACTGGTTGCCAGCACAGAAATTTGTGAATAATTCTCCATTTTCATTCATTACTCCTAGACCATGTCTTTCCATAATCTCTTCATAACCTGTTGTTATCTGATCCTATGTTAGCATTCAGGTCACCTATCAAAAGTTTTATATTGCCCTTTCTTTCATTATTTATAATATTTTTATGCTACATGTACAATTTTATCAAAGTTTTGGGGAAGATATACAGATCTTCTGTGTGCTATTTCTGAGGTCTTCTTCGTCTTTCTTTCTCCCGAAAAAGATAGATTATCTATATCTGCAATGTTGTCTCTAGTATGAAATTTACTGTCTGTTGTAATTCACTCAGCGAGCCGTACAGTTCAACTTGCACCGGTGTTTCTCTTGACCAAACGTTTTGCCTTGATATGCTGTATTTGGGACAGTCCTGGAGGATATGATCTGGCTGATTTGCCAATCTTAAATTTTGTCTATCTCTCAATTCTGAGCAACACATTTTGAATTATGGTTACATTCTAAACAAGGATGATGCATTTCAAATTCTGTATACCCTAAACAACTGAAGAATGCTGTATACCCTAAATAACTGAAGAATGCTGTATACCCTAAACAACTGAAGAATGCTGTATACCCTAAACAACTGTAGAATGCTGTATACCCTAAACAACTCAAGAATGCTGAATACCCTAAACAACTGAAGAATGCTGTATACCCTAAACAACTCAAGAATGCTGTATACCCTAAACAACTCAAGAATGCTGTATACCCTAAACAACTCAAGAATGCTGTATACCCTAAACAACTCAAGAATGCTGTATACCCTAAACAACTCAAGAATGCTGTATATCCTAAACAACTCAAGAATGCTGTATACCCTAAACAACTCAAGAATGCTGTATACCCTAAACAACTCAAGAATGCTGTATACCCTAAACAACTGAAGAATGCTGTATACCCTAAACAACTCAAGAATGCTGTATACCCTAAACAACTCAAGAATGCTGTATACCCTAAACAACTCAAGAATGCTGTATACCCTAAACAACTCAAGAATGCTGTATTTGATGGAAGCCACAATAATAAATCGGTTTAGTCCAGACAATTGATTCAGCCAAAGTGCGTGAGGAAAGAAAAATTAAAAACGGCAAAATTGTTTTATTTTGTGACTGCATGTCAGTTCTCCGGGCGACTCCATGGAGATAACATAGAGAGAAAACTTATCCGCCAGCTAAACAGACTCACAGAAAACAATCAAATCGTTCTCCAGTGGATCCCAGCTCACTGCGGCATACTGGGAAATGAGTTAGCAGACAGACTTACAAAAACTGAAACAAAGGAGAAACAAAACATCAATTCATTTTTATTACCATAAATCAGAACACTTATCAAAGGAAAATACAAGAAATTATGGAGGGTAAAAAAACCTACAGTAAACATCCACAAGACTCCATCAGCAGACTCAACAGAAAGCAACATACAACAATTTTCCAGGACACTGCAGGCTCAACTACCACATGCATACAATAAAAATTGTATAGTTCCCCCCAGTGTGTCTGTCAAACAGAACCACAAACACCGGAGCAAATTCTGTAGACCTGCCCACTCTACCTACAACTTCGAAAAGACACCTGGCCTCAAGAGCAGAGTGTGCAGAGCAAGCTATGGGGAACCATAAAATACCTGCTGCTGACATGCAACCCACTTACGATCTGATTTGAGCATATGAAACCGAACGCAAAGAAGAAAAAGAAGATGCAGACAAAAAAAAATGGTGGTGAACCTGCATTTGCTCTGGTAAAATAGGCAGTTACTTTTAAATGTAGTCTATTTTTGTTGTTGCCGTTAGAAGGTTTGATTTATTAGCTTCATTTAATAAATATTAACTGTAGTGTGGACCAATTTTTTTTTTTTTTGCGTTCGCCGGCTGTGAATTCCGGCGGAAGGTCACGGTTAATCGTCCGCTTGGACTTTTGGCTTTCACCCGGACCTGATTTTTGCGTGTACAACCGTTTTAATGTTCCCTGCCTCATGGACAGCTGTACTCCGGCTTCGAAGGAGTGTGGACCAATAAATTATGCAGCCTTTTGTTTGTAGCTTCTTTAAATTCACAATGGGCAGACAGTGCTTTGATATAGAACTATGACAGTGTTGTCAAATAAGAGTACATCAAGTTGAGTTGAGTTGAGTCAAAAATTGACATCACTGCCCTGAGGGCATTTCCATGTGTGCTCCGTCCTCATCTTCAGCAGCCAGCGCAGAGTTCCAATACTGATGGTATTGGTCACAATCTGGTTATATGTCTGTCTTGCCTTTCCTGTGAGTGTAGTGAGCCGGCCAGACCCTCTGGTTACACCCAGGTGCTTCATTCTCTCCAGGCCATAATAATCTTGTTTCTCTACTGATTTCGTTGCTTGTTCCCAAGGGGCCTTGTAAACATCTGCCTTGTCATGTATCACTACACCACCCAGTGGTGCAGACCCAGCCAATCTGTCTGCCTGTTCATTACCCACTACACTGGCATAGCCTGGAGAAAAGATCCAAAGTACATTAAGATTATTAAATAGCTTTTTGTTAATGTGAAATCATTAATACAGTTTTTCCCCCCTTTTTTCTCCAAAGAATCACCATTCTGCGTCATGCCACAGTCAAGACACCCCCTACTACCATTTTGATTACCATGCGGAGGTCAAGGGTTCCAATCTGAAGAACCTGGACAAATTGAAAGCCAGAATTCTGAAACATCTTCACCAGTTTGATTTCTTCTGCATCATCGGTGAGAACATCACACACCAGCAGACGGGAACCATCAGAACCAACTGTTTGGATTGTCTGGACCGCACAAATGCTATCCAGACCATGATTGGCTTAGAGGTTTGCTTTCATTGTTATGTTTTAAATTGACAGCCACTTTGGGAGCCGCCATGGTGTAGCAGATAGATGCTCACTGCAGATCCAAAAGTTGTGCGTTCAGATCTGAACAGAGCTAGACTTAGTTTTAAAAAATGACTTTGGCTCTCACGTGGACCCAGACTTAAATGGGTACCAGGTAAAGTCCTGGCAAGTAAAGGCTGAAGGTTCTGTAACAAGACTAGAGGTTGACGAACAGCCATACATTTTTGCTGGAGTTCCAGCCGGTGAACAGGAAGGAGAAGAAGAAATACATAGATAGATATTGGTTAAATTTGGAGGCTTGGAATCAAACATTTTTACTAGTTGTCGTATAGTCTAAACTTCTGTATGTATTTAAGAATCTTCCATTGAACGATATCTGTTAGATGCTGGCAAAGCAGCTGGAAGCTCTAGACCTAGCAGCCAAACCACAGATGGTCGGGAGGTTTGAGGAGGTCTACAAACAGATTTGGGTTCACAATGGAGACCACATCAGTCGTATTTACACAGGAACGGGCGCACTAGGAGGTGGTAGGTCAAAGGTTAGTCTTTTTAACACTTTCTTTTAACTGTCCTTCTTGGGCAATGAATTTATTTAGGTGTATCCATTGATACTAGGATGTGATGTTCCAATGACTTCTGGTCCTAAGCCCTATCAATTAAGCTGCACATATGAACTGGTTTCCAAACAATCTCCACATGTGTGTCAGTTACAGTATGTTCTATTTTTGAGGAGTTCAGAAATTATTGGCCGAACAAAAGATCAAAGAAATTCTGCCACTTTAAGAAAACAGCAGCACCTGTGCAATTGTAAATTATAAAATCATAAGGATATGGGAAATCTAAGGCCGCATGTAAAAATTGTAACTGACTCACAGAGTGTGTTGAGATAGGTGGAGACAGGCATGCTTCGTGCAGAGTGGCAAGCATCGCTTCAGAGGTCCTGGGTAGTTAGCATCCTTTGGATATTTTATCCAGGTCATGCTGATGTATTTGGAAATGAGCAGGTAGATAAACTGGCTGGTTATGCACCACTCGGTGGGGAATTGGTTCATGGCACGTTAGATGTTGTAAGGACCCTTTTGGAGCAAGTGAACAGTGTGGAGGCACAAATAGATCATTCCAGTCTGAGGAAAATGGCGCTGCAGGAAGTTACCAGAGGATCTGGCTGACGCTCAACACTCAGGGGAAAGATGAGATGGATGTACAATCAGATAGTTACTGATACCATTTGAATCAGAACTCTTCGCTTGCTGCTGAATATGGGGACGTACCCCGTGCTTAAGCGTGTAAAAGCGTGACGGCATGAGTTTTGAAACCCACTCTAGGAAAAGTCTGAGAAAATCTGCGGTGGCTTAGATCACAGGGATCATGGGTTGCAACTCCAAATGGGGTCATGAAGAGTTTTCTATGGGTGCACAGGGCAGGGATGAGCTATGAAAATAATAATGAAAATTTTGTATCAGGAAAGCGCCAAAAACAAAAATCATATTAATTATATTATGCTGATGTATTTTTGAAGTGTTTTAATTTACACCATTAAAAAAGCCGGGTTTTTAATGTGTGGGGGTCACGGGTCACTTTGCCTCTATAAAATAATGTTGTGACTCGAAAAAGGTTGGAAATCACTGGCTTAAAGGTTAGTATGCTTGTCTGCCACAGTTGTGGTCCATTTTAAATCCCATCATAGGAAGTGAAAGGTCAAAATCCTCTAAGCATTTAGATAATCAGCTTCTTCTCCTCCTCCTCTCTCAGGCATTGCGAACACGCTTCATAATGTCAGGGGGTCCCCAGCTGCAGATGTTTTTGACAGTGGTATCGGGAACCCGACCATCCAGAATGTTGAATTAAGAATCAACATCATTGCACTCGGGACACTCCCATAAGTGCCCCATCCCTATCTTCAGCAGCAGACGAAGAGTTCCAATTCTGATGACACCAGTAACTGTCTGATTGTATATCTGTCTCATCTTTTCCTTGAGTCTGCCAGATCCCCTGGTAACCCCCCGCTGCGCCATTCTCCTCAGACCGTAATGATCTATTGGCGCCTCCTCACTGTTCATTCACTCCCAGAGGGCCCTCACAACATCTAGCTTGTCATACATCAGTTCACCATCAAGTTGTGCAAACCGGCCAGTATGTCTGCCTGCTCATTTCCCAACATACCGGCATGACCTGGAGAGAAAATCCAAAGGAACATTTTGTCAGCAGAACACAGCGTAACTACACCAATAGGTCTCACTGACTCAACCCGATGAGTTTGTGGTGGTGCACAAAAGCTAACTCCAGAGCTTGTCTTACTGTATTAACCAGATCTTTTAATTTTTTTTAAAATATGTTAAGATATATCATTAGTAAACACAAATAAAGTGGATCATTAAAGGGATTTCATTACCCAGAGCTTATAAAAAATGCATCAGGTGACTCATGCCATGACCTTGTGACCTCAGTCACTGAGGCTTGTGGGGAAATTTGACATCGACTTGGCTTTTGTAAAGCCATTGGGGTCATAAGGAAATCCCTCAAATGCTATTTTTAATTACTATATGAATATCCTGCGCTATTAAACCCCGCACAAATGCATATAGAACCAGTAGAATTTGACCATGTTTTTTTAATAGAACAAATCGCTGCAGACATGGCCATAAATTGGCATTTACGGGACTGCCTCACATCTGGAAGTGACTAGATTTTACCTTCTCAGTTAGAGTTGAATATTTTCTTGCAAGTTTGAAGAAACTGCCAAATGTACCTCTCCAGTACTCAGATGCATCAAGATCAGCAACCAGAACAATCCAGAACAATTTTCTAGATGGCAGTAAGCAGGAGGCCATTGATGTTCTCCTCATGGGCAGTTCTCTACATAGTGCTTTAGCAGACAGAACCAGAGCCTTGCTCGGCACTAGATATTTACACGGTAAGATAATTTCCTTTTCATTTCTCTTTTCAAGCCGAGAATATAGCTTGTTGATTGACAGATCATCTTTGCTGCACATCATTCAATACATAGGCGTTTGGATCAACTCCTCACTTTATCTGTACACGAATGTCATAATTGTAACTGACTCGCAGAACATGTTGAGAAAGGTGGAGAAAGGTATGTTGCATGCAAAGTGGCAAGCATTGCTTCAGAGGTCCCGAGTAGTTAGCACCCTTTGGATATTTTCTGCAGGTCATGCCAGTGTGTGTGGAAATGAACAGGCAGATATGCTGGCTGGTTCTGCGGCATTTGTTGGTGACTGATTCATGACAGACTAGAAGCTGTAAGGGTCCTTTGAGTGAACAGTACAGAGGCACAAATAGACTATCATAGTCTGAGGACAAAGGTGCTGCATGGTTACTATTCAATCTGACTGATGCTTAACACAAGGAAAAGGTGAGGCTGATATACAATCAGACTGTTATTGGTACCATCGGAATTGGAACACTTGCTACCGAAGAATGGGACAAAGTGCTGTGATATTGATTCTGAATTCAACATTCAACTCAGTATAGCTGTCGGCACCAGTTCTGTTTGGTTTACTATTCTTCTTATGTTTGCTGTATAGCACCTTTGTCTGACCTCACCTCTTTTGATTTCCTGATTTTGCAGTCTGCTCATGGTTTAGAATTAGAGTAATTATTTGATTTGTGTAATCATCTTGCTTCTTTTAAGGCATTTACTATATAAACCTGCTCCAATTCACTTAGTTATACACCTCTTGAACTCAGAGATTAGTGTCTTTGACACCAAGGTGAAAGCAATATCTAAGCAACTGCCATAATATCTTGCTCCAATGATCACATTAGCACGCCCCAACCCTTCTCCCGGGAAAACAAATTGATTAATAGTTTTGGTGTTGACAGCCTGTAGGGATCAATGCATTATTTAATTAAATAATTTGTAAATATTTAACATGTTTAAATTTTCCCCCCATTTTGTTTTCCTTGTTTGTTTCATTCCAGAATATAGCTCGTCATGTCCATATTTTCTCCTGATACGTATTTCTGGTTTTATTTTAATCTGGCTTTTATAAGCTCTTTTTCTTTGTCTGTTGATTTACTGGTCATAGTTTGTGTTGCATGTGTACTCTGTTGATAAAGACTTTTGTCAAAATATTTGATTCATTTGATTATATTTGTGCCTGTCTTTTCCTTCCCTTCCATTAAACTTTTATGGTCAGGTTACACTCTTATTACATTTATTAATTGCACATATTTCAGAACAGTACCATGTGACTACTTATCACACATTATCTTTTACACAAACGGACAGATGGGGGGTCATGGCGAAGGTGAATGGACATCGCTTGGTACAACAAAGCCTGGCATATGATATCACAACATCTAGTTTGAGAATAGATTTGGAGGCAGTCACTGCTGCCTTCAGCTGGCTTGAGAATCAGCTTTACACACATGCCATGATTGTCACTGACTCACAGAGCATGTTGAGAAAGGTGGAAACAGGATGCTGCATGCAGAGTGGCAAGCATCACTTAAAAGGTCCTGGGTAGTAAGCATCCTTTGGGTTTTTCTCTCCAGGTCATGCCAGTGTGTTGGGAAATGAGCAGGCAGATAGACTGGCCAGTTCTGCACCACTTGGTGATGAACAGATGTATTACAAGCTGGATGTGAGGGCCCTTTGGGAGCGAGAGAACAGTGCTGAGGCACATATGGATTAATCATTATGGTCTGAGGAGAATGGCACTGCGAGGAGTTACAAAGGGATCTGGCCGACGCTCGACACTCAGGGGAAAGGCGAGACAGATTTACAATCAGACAGTTACTGGTACCATCGGAATTTTAGCTCTTCGCTTGCTGCTGAAGATAGTGAGGGAGCACTTTTGCAGGACATCAGGAGCCTCTTTTGGCAGTGGTGAAATAATGCAAGCAAGTTTGCTTTGGGCATGTGAGACATGAATCAGATGCAAAGACTATACTTGAAGGTACTTGGGGATGGGGGGGGGGGGGGGGGGGGGGGGGGTGGGGGGGGGGGGGAGAAAGGGGGGGGGGGGGGTAAAAAAGAAGGGGGGCAAAAAAGAACCTGGAATGACAACATCAAGAAATCGACAGGACTAAATTATCAGGCAAGTGGAAGATAGAGATGGATGGTGGGGTTATGTAAAGGGTTATGTTATTATGTTAAACCATATGAATGGTGAAATTTACAAGCATTTAAAATATTCACTAACTGACTGAGAGGTAAGAAACCATCGGTGTGCACAACAACAACAACAACAAAGGATATGCATGTATCACTCAGGTCCTAGAAAATTGTCAGAGTCCAGAAGTAGATGAACAAGCAGGACTTTCTGTGAGTTAACAGCTTATGAACATGGAGAAGAATACGAAGATTTTAATAAATGTAAATTTGTGTGTGTGAAGTAATCCCGTTGTTAAATATTACATGTTATCATTACTTCTATGAAACTTTAACAGCCTCTGAAAACATCCTACGATCCATGACCAGGCGGTTTCAAGAATACACAAAAACAGAAACGTACCGCGTCTGCGTGGGAACCTACAATGTGAATGGAGGCAAACACTATCGCAGCATTGCTTACAAGCATCAATCCCTGGCTGACTGGCTTCTAGATGCTCACAAAACTCATCCAAGTAATTCTCTCTTTTTAAAAAATGTATTTAAACAATTGTATTGGTGGCATCCATAGCTTAGGCATTACAAATTTGATTTTGTAATTCTGTTTTCTTCTTTCATATTTTTCTCTGGTCTTTTTCTGCCGTTCATTGTGAAGTTTTGAAGAGGTATCGGGTGAGAACTTTGGTATGGGCTATGTTAATGCTGGTTTTTACAGCCTTGGATTGTCCATCTGTCCATCATTTGCCTGGTTGATCTCTAGATCTTGTGGGAGAGCGTGTACAGTTTGTAGGAGCAGATGGATCACCACAGTCTGGTGAGATTGATGCAGGGGGGAGTGACGAGAGGTTCTGGCAGATGCTCGAGGCTCAGAGGAAAGGCAAGACGGACGTTTGATCAAAATGCTACTGGCACCATTAGTATCGGAACTCTTAGCTGGCTGCTGAAGATGGGGACGGGGCGCTTATGGATCTGCCTCCGTTATGTATAAGTGACAGGGTGATCCATGGTGCAATGTCTGACCCCTGTCCAGATCATTTGATCTGTTGTCTTTAATTATGAATTTCCCGGTCCAGTTCCAGCTGCAGATGATTTGGCATCAGACTGCTTTGCTTTTTGACAGTGATATGGAATAGTGACCATCCAAAAGATAGTGGCAGAATACTAAAGGTAAAATTGCCTAGTTGAATCAAAAATGGCTAAAAGATGCTGGGGTGGTTTTGCAGCGTTCTGTAAAGGATAAGCAACTAACTTATTTTTAAAATTAACTTTTAATAGATGGACAACCATTATTTAGGGAACCTATTTTTCAGAGAATGCAAAACAAAGTTTTTTCCATTATTAATTCAAATGATGAGGACACAAACAAAATATTGCACAATTTATTATTGCCTATAATTTTTCATTGAATTGTAGTAATGCTTCTCATGATATAAAGTAAAAAAGTAAAGGACCCTTTTCCCACCCCTTTCAGGCCTGTTGGGTATATAGGGCCAGAGCTTTATTTTATAGACCAAACGGCACTAGGTGGTTGATGTAGTCAGCATCACGCTGGCCGCCTTTACTTCTCAGGACTGTGCCTGATACCCACTCAAGGCTGAGTCGACCTGGGAGCCAAAGTCATTTAAAAAAAAAAATCCGGCCCTCGCCAGGAACCGAGCACACGACCTTCCGCTCCCCAGGTGAGCATCTAGCCGCTAGACCACGGCGGCTCCCCTTCTGATGAGATACATTGAAATATTTGTTTATTTATTGTCCTTTTGTATCATTATATGACAGACAGAGCTTGCAGTCTTTTTCTCCACTCCTTTCTGTCACGTGAAGTCACTTGGATATCATGGATGCAGTCCAGTCGAGTACATTTGCCTTCTCTCATCAGCATTGTGAAGTCACTTCTATATCATGGACGTAATCCAGTCGAGGACATTTGCCTTCTTTCGTCAGCATTGTGAAGTCACTTTGATATCATGGATGTAATCCAGTCGAGCACGTTTACCTTCTCTCATCAGCATTGTGAAGTCACTTGAATATCATGGATGCAATCCAGTCCAGCACGTTTGCCTTCTCTCATCAGCATTGTAAAGTCACTTGAATATCATGGATGCAATCCAGTCCAGCACGTTTGCCTTCTCTCATCAGCATTGTGAAGTCACTTGAATATCATGGATGCAATCCAGTCGAGCACATTTGCCTTCTCTCATCAGCATTGTGAAGTCACTTGGATATCATGGATGCTATTCAGTCGAGCACATTTGCCTTCTCTCATCAGCATTGTGAAGTCACTTGAATATCATGGATGCAATCCAGTCCAGCACGTTTGCCTTCTCTCATCAGCATTGTAAAGTCACTTGAATATCATGGATGCAATCCAGTCCAGCACGTTTGCCTTCTCTCATCAGCATTGTGAAGTCACTTGAATATCATGGATGCAATCCAGTCGAGCACATTTGCCTTCTCTCATCAGCATTGTGAAGTCACTTTGATATCATGGACGTAATCCAGTCGAGCACGTTTGCCTTCTCTCATTGGCATTCGTCTTAGGATTTTTCTTAGACGTCCTCGTTCCCCCGGTCTATCTGTTTTCCCATCGCAGTGCCTGTTTGGTGTTTCTCTGTTAGTCTCTTCTCAGAATATTTCCAATATAACACCATCTTCTCTGGCTTATAACTGTTGATACTTGTGGTTTTTATATTTCTCTTATTTCTTCACTCCTCTTGAATTTGTCTCATTTTATGTTAAACATGTTGCCCAGGCTTTTGTTTTCAAATACATTTAACTTTTACTTGTCTGTAGTGCTTCTCAAATTTTCACATAAAGGACATTTTAACATGTGAGGGATACAGGGTACTGCTGCTGAAGATGGGACCTGAGCACATGTGAGAATGTCCTGAGTGTTGTGATTCTACTTTCTAATTAAACATTCTGTCTGGCAGATATCCTTGTTGATGCCGTTGATTATGACAAGCCAGTGGATATTTTTGCTGTTGGTTTTGAGGAGATTGTGGACTTGAATGCAAGCAACATTATGAGTGCCAGGTAGGATCACTTGTACAATTGTGCTCCTCTTGGTTGTTGCCAAGGAGGAAGCTGGATTTGCTTTAGTACAGGGATATTTAACTATTGGCCTGTTGCCAGTTGTATTGTATTAATTATATTTCTATGCTGGGTTTCAGGCCTCTGGCCCATGACAATCCAAATTTTTAACAGTTGACCCCTGAGTATGAGGTTTTAAACAACGGATCAACATCATGACACATGGGTAGTGACCATTAGGGGCTTCATTCTTCTTCTAACTCAAATCTGAGTCCGAAGAAGCTCATCCCAGTGCACAGGCTCCGTAGCACCGGTGAGGATGCTGAAATACTTTAGGTAGATTTTTAACTCAAAATTTTGAGGAACGGGGCACTTATGGGTTACTACCCTTGTGCCCTGATGTTGATCCGCTGTTCAAAACCTCTTAAACCTCAAAACCTCAAGTTCTTTTTTTTTTTGCCGCCACAGCTGATTTCTGCATCCTTATCCAAGTTAAATGACCATTTGACTGGGCAGTTCATCATCTCTGACTTCTTTGTCTCAGCGTCTCTAAAAGGCAGTGTATTCAGTATGTCCATACTGCTTCCTCCACTAACCTCTGCAAAGACAGTACTTCTTGATATCAGCTCAAGGGCAGTTACTCCTGTTACACCATCACTGCTGAGAATAGGTGACTGATAAATGAAAATCTTTGTGTTCAGTGTTCCCTGTATGAGTTTTGGGGAACCATCTAGGGGGGGGGGGGCAGGGGGAAAGAACAGAACACTAACCACCCTCCCCTTTCCCCTGAAAAGCATGTTGTAAAAGGTGACTACTTCATGGTTATGTGTTGAGAACCAACATCTTAGCATTTGGAACATTCTCATAAGCACTCCTGCATCAACATGGGCAAATGCAGCACCACCCTCTTTACCCTCTCTTCAAAACAAAAATCAGGCGTCATGCACATAAATGGAGTACCCCTAAGAGAGGATAAGGAGCCCACATACCTCTGAGTAATGTTTGATGATAGGTTAACATGGAGAAAACACATCAACAAGGCAGCAACCAAAGCCAGAAGAAGGGTAGCCATTCTGAGAACACTAAGTTGAACCCTATGGGGTCCTAGCGGGAAAATACTTAGGAAAGTTTACCAACAAAGTGTTCGACTGCATCTTGAATACGGATCAACAGCATGGAGTTCGTCATCAAAAACCACATTGCAAGAATTAGACAAAGTGCAAAATCAAGCACTCAGAGTTACCACAGGCAGTATGAAATCAACACCTATAGCTGTAATGGAGAAAATGGAGATGACCCAAGCACTGAGTGAACGCAGAGACACCAAGATGCTTTTACAAGCTGAAAAGTTTCTTAGTATGCCCAGTCACCCTATGAATGAAAGATTCCAAAATTTAGCTTTGGGGCGACTAAAGAGAAGTAGTTTTATCCACCAGGCCAAATGGCTCTGCAGACAAACCACTGATTTGCCTGCAACTGATAGATCCTTAAATGTTGTCCCAGAACGGACCCCCTGGAGAGAGGAGTATGTTTCCAATACACATCAAGACAGAAATGAAAGGAGTATTTGACAAGGAAGAACAAAACAGTGTGCAGCGTAAAACAGCCACCCTCAGTCCACTTGATGATGAATACATGCAGAATCTTTGGGTCCATGTTTACACAGATGGGTCAGCAGAAAGTGCAGTCAGAAACGGAGGTGCAGGAGTGTACATTGAGTATCCTAATAATACCAAGGATACAGCCAAAATACCAACAGGAAAGCACTGTCACAACTATGATGCAGAAGTTCAAGCCATCAAAATAACGGTAGAGAAACTACTGAATACAGGGTATTTTTCACAACCAGTGGTATTCCTGACAGATGCAAAAGCGGTACTTCAGGCTCTCCAGTCTGGAAAATTACCAAGCATACAGACACTATTATCCGAACTAGGCAACCTTTGTAATTTAGTAATGCAGTGGATACCTTTCCACTGTGGAGTTCCTGGAAACGAAAGAGCTGATAAATTAGCAAAGGAAGGTGCAACTGAAGAACAACCCGCTATACCAGTCTCTTATCAACAGAAGAAGAGAATGATCAAATCAATCAGAATACCACCGAAACTGGCACAAGACGATTACCATATTATGGACAGACCAGAGCAAGTCATTATCCTTCACCTTAGAACAGAGCACAATCAACTTCGCTGCCAAATGTACAACAAATTTAAGATTGGCCAATCAGCCATGTGTACCTGTGGACTGGCACCTGAGACAACAGATCACATCCTCCAAGACTGTCCCTGATTCAATGCTTCCAGGCAAAACTTCTGGCTAAAAGAGACACTTGTGGAAGTCAAACCTTACAGGGCGCTTAGGGAATTACAAAAGACAGTCAAATTCATACTAGAGACAGCATTGCAGATATAGATAATTTATTTCATGCGAACGAAAGAAGAAGAAGAATAAGCACTCCATCCCCATCTTCAGCAGCTAGTGCAGAGTTCCAATTCCAATGGTTTCCATAATAGTCTGATAGTATGTCTTCCCTCTGAGTGTTGAGCGATGGCTAGATCTCTTGGTAACTCTTCAGTGCCTTTTGTACTAATTAGTGGTTTGCTGAAATCAGTTGTGTTGGACCAGAAGGCACAGTACACAGTACAAGGTGCAGCCACACTTTAAAGCAGAAGAAGAAGAAGTGTTTAGTGTTTTTTTCTCACATCCTTGTTAATTTTCCAAGTATAGCAGAAGGCTTTGTGAATTTATGATCTAAATTCTTTAACTAGAGAAAGTGTCTCCGTGACTGCAGAACCAAGGTATGTAAACTTCTTAGCTGGTTCTCAAGGTTTTATCCTTTAAAATAATCAACTGCTCTTTGGCGTACAATTAGTTTCCATTTTGGTTTTATTGTCAGGGTGCATCTGGCTGAAATTCTTCACCTTCACCTTTACTGACTGTAAAATCTGGCAGAATGGTCTAGTTGTTCGTCTACTTCTGGACTTTGGTCGTGTTCCAGAACTTGAGTTTTGTGTGCACATTCAGTTTACAGCACACCTGCCTGAGAGGCTAAGCCCAGCAGATCTGTAAAATGGATGGGAACGCAAAGTACTGGAACAGGATTTTTATCCAGAAGTGGATGAATCACCAGAATTATTTGCCGGGGTTCACAGCCGGTGAACACAAGGAAGAAGAAGAAGAGTGCACAGTAAGGTGATGGCATTTTTTTCTGTTGGGGTAGAATTGAATTTTCAAACTGCATTACTTGTAATGTTAGCATTTGTGATGTGTTCCCCCCCCCCCCCCCCCCCCCACACACACACACACACACAGCCTTGATAATTTTGAGAGCACGAGTGACATCAACAGAGGGAGAGGGAAAGTGTTTATGCTGCGAGCAAACCATGCAAAGTTGTGAAGCTGAACAAGATATAATGCAAGGATTGAACTGTTTAATAAAAAAATGTTCATACAGAGGCAGAAGGTGAACAATATCCATGTGACTTTTGTGAGCTGAAATCAGTTACTAATGTCCATTAACTTTTGTTACTAAACGTATGTCAGTCATGTACAACCTTCGAGGTTATTAAATCCAGACTTGCTTTGACAAAATAATGTTTCCCCTTCTGTTCGCGTCGTCCCCCCCCCCCCCCCCCCCTCCCTTATCATTTCCCCTTCTGCTTTAGATACTTTCTTTCTTTTTTCCTTCTTTCTTTCTGTCTGCCTGTTAGTCTATCTGCCTGTTCATCTGTCTGTGTCTGTCTGTCTGCCTGCCTGCCTGTATTTATTTTTGTTTAAATATTTTTTAATATCTGGTTAAGCAAGTAGAGAAACCTTATTATTTTGTTTATATTTGATCTCTGACTCTATTACTTACAATTCTATCAAGATTTACAGGCTCAGTGTTATTGCGATTCACCATGGTTTCCAGCGCATTTATTTGTTTGCTCATTCATTCTTTCCTTTATTTCTGCTTCCCTTCTGTCCTTCTTTCCTTCGTAGCTTCCATCTTTTCTTTCTTTCTTTCTTTCTTTCTTTCTTTCTTTCTTTCTTTCTTTCTTTCTTTCTTTTCTTTTTCTTTCTTTCTTTCTTTTTCTTTCCTTTTTCTTTCTTTTCTTTCTTTCTTTTCTTTCTTTCTTTCTTTCTTTCTTTCTTTCTTTCTTTCTTTCTTTCTTTCTTTCTTTCTTTCTTTCTTTCTTTCTTTCTTTCTTTCTTTCTTTCTTTCTTTCTTTCTTTCTTTCTTTGTTTGTTTGTTTGTTTGTTTGTTTGTTTGTTTGTTTCTTTCTTTTTCTTACTCTGTGTTTGTTTGTTTGTTTGTTTCCTGTTTTTCTGTCAGTTAAGAGCACCCCCCCCCCCCCCCATTTTTAAAATTATTCTATATATATATCTGGAATAGGAGATAGAGAAACCATATTATTTTTTTTCTGTGTATATTCACAGACTAGGGAGCTACGGTCAGTTTGGCTCAGTTATTTTCACATGCTGGAAGCCACAGTCACTTTGACTCAGTTATTTTCACATGTGGGGAGCCACAGTCACTTTGGCGCAGTTGTTTTCACATGTGGGGAGCCATGGTCACTTAGGCTCAGTTATTTTCACATGTAGGGAGCCACAGTCACTTTAGCTCAGTTATATTCATAGATTGGAAGCCATGGTCATTTTGGCTCAGTTATATTCACAAATGGGGAGCTACAGTCACTTTGGCTCAATTACATCCATGGATTGGGGAGTCACAGAGTAAATTTCACAGGTGGGGAGCCACAGTCACTTTGGCTTAGTTAAATTCACAGACTTGGGAGCTACGGTGGCATAGAAGGTAGATGTTTGCCTGCTGGCCTGAAAGTCCAGGGTTCAGAATAGCATTAAGGTGGCTTTTTTGGTCAAAAATGAACTTGGGTACCAAGCTTGACCCAATCCAAAATAGGTACCAGGTAATGTCCTAGGAAGTAATGGCAGATTACCTCACCCACCCTCACTGCTGATTCATCACTAATCAATAGGTCCTGGACAGAAGGCCAGTGTTGTCATGGATGACGTGCCTAAAAAATGTGTTTTTTTATTTCTCTAACCAGTTTTCCATCTCTCTAAGCTTTCATGGCCTGTGCATCTTCAGTGTCTTGAATCCACATTTGTGGAGGTCTGCCTCTGCCTCATTTTCTGGAAACTGCACCCTCCATCACCGTTCTCTCCAGGTTTGCCATGGTGAAGAAATAGGTCTTCCGCTATATGCCACTGATGCACCAAAGAAATGAAGAGAGTCCTTATTTATTCTTACTGTTTTGATTTATTAGTCCAGTATATTTCATATCCAATCTAACATGGCTTCTGATCTCAAGACACCCACTGAATTAGGCCAGTGTACTGCCTTGTCACCACAAGGACAAAAAAAAACAACAACGGTTCACCAATAATGATTGCAAAGATTTTAAACTGTTGTTATAAAAGAAGTTTTTAATGAATGTGCACGTATGGCATCTTGAAATGTTCAGAAAAGTTTACAGTTTTAGACATTACCTTAGTTGTAATGTTGGGAATTCCCAGGGAAATCCCAGAGAGTTCCTGATGGGAAGGACAAGGTCAGAAGATCAGTGATACAAGAGAAAAACGAGATACGTGGGTCTCGAGTATCCCATGGTGAGCGAATAAGGGATACAAGAAAAGCGTGAGACTGGAATGGAAGATGTGAACAGAGAAACAGTAGTAAGACAGTTGAAGTTGGGACCTAGTGCTTCTTCTTCTTCTTTCATTCGCCTGAAATAAGTTTTCTATATCAGCAGTTTTGTCTCTTGTATAAATTTCACTGTCGTTGTTAGTTCATTCAGTGGTCCATAGAGTTTACGTTCCACTGTTGTTCTTTCTGGCCAAAAGGTTTGCCTTAATGTGTCAAAATCGGTGCAGTCCTGGAGTACATGCTCTGCGGTCTGGGGCACATTTCCACAGGTGCACGTGGCTGATACACCTATATTGAATTTTGTGTACATGTGGTTACGTAATCGGTTGTGCCCTGTTCTGAGGCGGAAGATAATGACTTGTTCTGGTCTGTCCATAATAAAATAGTCGTCTTGTGCTGGGGCTGGTGGTTTCCTGATAGATTTAATGATTCTTTTCTTTTGGTGGTATGTCACCTAGTTGCGAGAGGTCGTGTGTGAGAGAACACCTGATTAGAATGGAGAATTAGTGACGACGTATAATTGTTTGAGAGAAGACATGAATGTTTCCTGATTGCCAGTTTCAACATGTACTAATACCAGGTACAAGGCTTTAGTATGAAATGGATGTGTGATTCGAGAGATACGATCGGAGGAAAGCAGTGTGCGAATGAGTTGGCCAGGTCATGAGAAATCAGCCATGCATAGTGACCACGAGGACGAAAGAATGCGCTGTCAGTGAGATGTTTGATTCAGCAAATAAAGGTCTATAACTGAACATTTGTTTCTGGTGTGTCATAGCAACTAAGTGTTCGTCAATACAGCAATGTGGCGTGTAGAAACAAACCCCTAGCAGAGCACATTGCATTAGTACACTTGGATATGGTGATGTGTAAACTGTATTAAATCTCTTGCCACGTCTTCTGAATCATGTCCTATGATGGCAGGAAGTAGAAAACTAGCTTTACAATCCAACTAAGCATAAAACAAATCGCCAGAAAGAATTGTGTGAGCTGGTTGAGAGCCTGTGCTGTTTTGGGAGATACAAGGAAGAAGTTTGTAGTTAAGTTTGAACAACGGATCAACATCATGGCACTTGGTTATTTACCCATAAGTGCTGCATTCTTCTTCTAACTCAAGTCTGGCAAGGATCCTGAAGTACTTTGGGTAGATTTTTAACTCAACATTTTGTCTGGGCAGCGTCGTTAATCTACTTTTTTCGATTTCCAACTGCCAAGTGATTTTTTACGTGCACAACAATGCACATGGGTGTCCGATCTCACTACCCAGAGATCAGGGGGAATTACTAGAATTCCAAGTCCAGGTGAAAAAATCCCATCCCTTACTGGGGATTGAACCCGGAACCTCTAGCACCCTTAAAAAAAGGAAGAAACGAAGAGAAAGTATTTGTCGCAGTTAGTTAGTCTCCTATGGGAGACCCAAGGTCAAATTCTCTGTAAGGTCGTGAATTTTGTTTTTAATGTTGGATGTGAAAATAAAATCCTAACCTGCACAGTCCATGGTGACAGCAGCAGCCATGTGATCCTAAATCCTCAGGCTAAACCCCAGACCCCGGTTCACATTGCAGAAGTGGTAAATACAGGCTGAATTGACCGCTGGGGGTTCTTGAATTCTATGGTATTTAACATCTTTATGTTTTGTGTACTGCCTATTTTTCTGAGGTTTTTCCATGCCATGATTCAAAACTATCCAGCATCGTCTCGTTTGGTCTTCTTCACCTCACTTCCCTTTCAGTGTTTCTGTTGCCAGAAACGTAATCTAGTTTTTCCGGTTTTTAAGTGGGCGAAAAAGAATGGGGATAGTTTATTTTGATGTTGGTCATAGTCTGATTTGACTGAAGTTTAGTTTAGAGGATTAGCTTCATTGTACTGGATTTGATCTCAATGGCTTGGTCTCTCTATGGTGATCAGAGGAAATTTTTATTGCAGTTAGTGCTGTGGTCATTGTATTGTGTAACATCCTTGTGTCTTGTGTGCTTCTCAGCAGATATGAGGTACTGAATAAAAGTAGTTAGTACTACCCTTTCTCTGTTAACTTGGTCAGATATGACTGATTTGCTGTATAAAAGTAGTCGGTACTACCTGTTCTTTGTTAACTTGGTCAGATTTGACGGAGGTGCTGTGTAATAGTTAGTACTAACTGTTCTCTGTTAACTTGGTCAGATGTGACTGAGGTACTGTATAAAAGTAGTCAGTACTAACTTTTCTCTGTTAACTTAGTCAGATATGACTGAGGTACTATATAAGAAAGTCTGTACCAATTGTTCTCTGTAAACTTGGTCAGATATGACTGATTTACTGTATAAAAGTAGTCGGTACTAACTGTTCTCTGTTAACTTGGTCAGATATGACTGAGGTACTGTATAAAAGTAGTCGGTACTAACTGTTCTCTGTTAACTTGGTCAGATATGACTGAGGTACTGTATAAAAGTAGTCGGTACTAACTGTTCTCTGTTAACTTGGTCAGATATGACTGAGGTACTGTATAAAAGTAGTCGGTACTAACTGTTCTCTGTTAACTTGGTCAGATATGACTGAGGTACTGTATAAATGTAGTCGGTACTAACTGTTCTCTGTTAACTTGGTCAGATATGACTGAGGTACTGTATAAAAGTAGTCGGTACTAACTGTTCTCTGTTAACTTGGTCAGATATGACTGAGGTACTGTATAAATGTAGTCGGTACTAACTGTTCTCTGTTAACTTGGTCAGATATGACTGATTTACTGTATAAAAGTAGTCGGTACTAACTGTTCTCTGTTAACTTGGTCAGAATTGACTGAGGTACTGTATAAAAGTAGTTGGTACTAACTGTTCTCTGTTAACTTGGTCAGATATGACTGAGGTACTGTATAAAAGTAGTCGGTACTAACTGTTCTCTGTTAACTTGGTCAGAATTGACTGAGGTACTGTATAAAAGTAGTTGGTACTAACTGTTCTCTGTTAACTTGGTCAGATATGACTGAGGTACTGTATAAAAGTAGTTGGTACTAACTGTTCTCTGTTAACTAGGTCAGATATGACTGAGGTAGTGTATAAAAGTAGTCAGTACTACCTATTCTCTGTTAACTTTCTGACGCAAAGATATTTTAAAACTCTGTTGAATGTTGAATTAATAATTGACATCACAGCACTCTGGACACTCCCATAAGTATTCAGACCCCATCTTCAGCAGCAAGCGAAGAATTCCAATTCTGATGGTACCAGTAACAGTCTGATTGTAAATTCGTCTCATCCTTCCCCTGAGTGTTGAGCCTCGGCCAGATCCCCTGGTAACTCCTTACAGCGCTATTCTCCTCAGACTGTAATGATTTATCTGCGCCTCCGCACTGTTTAGTCGCTCCCAAACTGCCCTCACAATATCTAACTTGTCATACATCAGTTCACCACCAAGTGCTGCAGTGTCAGCCAGTGTATCTGCCTGCTCATTTCCCAACTAACCAACATAACCTGGTGAAAATATCCAAAGAATGCGAACTACCCAGGACCTCTGAAGTGATGCTTGCCACTCTGCATGAAGCATGCCTGTTTTCACCTTTCTCAACATGCTCTTGAGTTTAAGTAAACTCTTAGTTAAGTAATCACTAAATATAAACAGAGAAAACAATAAACACTTTAAAGAGAGAGCACACACCATTGCCTCACCCCTGTGTTGATTGTAAACATATCAGATATGCCTTCTTATGAGGTGTGGTACATAGCCATGATGTTATCTAGCAATTGTCCTTTTATCCTATAATGCTCAAGAATAACCCATAGTCTGTTTCTGTCTACTCTACCATCAGAAACCTGTAAATGCAGAAAAGCCAGCATATTTGGGATGACTGGGTTAAGAAATCGCTCTCCCCACGCTTGACAAATGTATAACATATAGATGACTCATTATCCTGTGAAGTACTGCTTTAATAATTGGATGTTTGTGTATTTTGATTTGTTTTTAAGCACAACCACTGCCAGAGAATGGCAGAAGGAAGTGATGAAAACCATCACCAGAGACCATAAGTACGTCATCATCAGCAGCATCCAGTTAGTGGGAGTGGTCCTGTACGTCTTTGTTCGCCCACAGCTCGCTCCTTTTATACGGTAAGTTAGACGTCACCGTCTGTGGTACGCACTCATTGAGATTGATTGCTGGGATTTTCGTCTGTTATTTTAAAAGACGTATTAAATGGATATACACCAAACATGTGTGGGATCTTAAAATGTTGAGAGAGGTCTACAGTTTTGTGTGACAGTGAGGCTTAAAATGTTGAGAGAGGTCTACAGTTTTGTGTGACAGTGAGGCTTAAAATGTTGAGAGAGGTCTACAGTTTTGTGTGACAGTGAGGCTTAAAATATTGAGACAGGTCTACAGTTTTATGTGACGGTGAGGCTTAAAATGTTGAGTGAGGTCTACAGTTTTATGTGACGGTGAGGCTTAAAATGTTGAGTGAGGTCTACAGTTTTATGTGATGGTGAGGCTCAAAATGGTGTTTAGATGACAAGGAACATCCAAAATGTTTAATAGAGGGTGACTGCAGCCATTGCAACCATAACTGTAGGCACGATTCAGAAGATGTGGCAGAGATTTAATACCATCTAGACATGACCAGAGCTGCAAATGTCACCCATATCAGAGTGTATGTACTAGGTTAGTCTAAAACTTTACTTAGTACAGCATACACATAGGCCCTCGACCAACTCAGTACAGCATATACATAAGCCCTCAACCAACTCAGTACAGCATATACATAAGCCCTCAACCAACTCAGTACAGCATATACATAAGCCCTCAACCAACTCAGTATAGCATTAAAATAGGCCCTTGACGTACAGCATACAAATAGGCCCTTGGCCAACTCAGTACAGCGTATAAATAGGCCATCGACCAACTCAGTGCAGCATACAAATAGGACCTCAGCCAACTCCCACCAAGTCATTCTATCCTTGTCTTTCACATGCAGCTCACCTCATATCCTCCTTATCTTTTTTGTTCTTGTTTCTTAAATGTTGCTCTTTACTTCTTTAATACAAGTTTTTTTTATTTTTTTAAGTCTGATTTTTTTTCTTTGACCTTGCATTTAGTTGTAAATGGTTCCTTTTTTAAAAACAGAGATGTTGCAGTGGATAAAGTAAAGACCGGATTAGGTGGCGCCACAGGTAACAAAGGCGGGGTAGCCATCCGCTTTGTTCTCAACAGCACATCCATCTGTTTTGTCTGTGCACACTTAGCCGCAGGTCAGAAGGAGGTCAATGAACGCAATGCCAACTACACAGAAATTACACGCAAGATGTCCTTTCCCATGGTAAGACGTCTGAACAATGTCTCAAGGTCATACTCATCATCATCATCAGTCATGCTTCAGAACCGTTTTGCTCTGCCAGGCGTTTGTTAAAATAAAAAAAATAAAAAATAAGGGGGGACCAGAAATTGGAAATCGCAGAAAAAATTCTTTAAAAAAAAAAAAAAAAAAACCACACCAGACTAAAGAAAATTATGGCTTGTTAAATGGCCCAAAAATGCCATGTTTTCCCCAATTATGCACCCACTCCCCCCAATCTCCCCTTTTCACACCTATTAATGTTGTTAGCAAATTTACATATCTGGCTAAACACCATACCGGTACAAAAAGAACAAATGCTTGTTTCCAAAGGGCCTTGACCACATCTGCCTTGTCATATATCAATTCACCACCCAGTGGTGCAGATCCAGCCAATCTGTCTGCCTGTTCATTACCCACCATGCCAGCATTGCCTGGAGAAAAGATCCAAAGTATGCTCACTACCTGTGACCTTTCCAGTGCAGCAATGTTGGTTTAGAGGCTTTTATAAGGGTCTGTAATGGACGGCGATGCCAGATTTCTGGGCATGCGGGATCAAGGGTTAAAACCTAGTGGTCTCTTACAAAAATTCCTGGCATATTTTGCTGTACCTCATCAGACATATTACTATAGAGTTGAAACATTATGTAATGAATCTCAGAAACTGAAACTAATTCTCTCCGTGTGGGTTCTGGGGCCCTGTTAATAGGGAAAACAAGAATAGACCCACTATCTACCCAAAAGCATGTCATAAGAGTCAACTAATTGGGAGCTTCCTTCAAAGTCAGAGAGGAAAGGAACCAGCAGTCTGCATACAAATGAGTCAGATCTTTCAAACGGATCCATACGCAACACTCAGGTTCTAGAACAAGACTGCATTCCAGAAGTGAATGAACAACCAGAACTTTCCACCAGAGTTTACAGCTGGTGAACGCGAAGAAGAAGAAGAAGAAACTAATTCCACTGAAATTTGCATCACACTGTCTCTCTCGATACATTGTTCATCTCATTGCTGGAAACTCGAGATTAGGTGAACTATGAATTGCTGTTAATAAATGGTTCAGTGTAATGTTTGTGTTCAAATTATTTAAATTCAGTACAGGAAAACATTGTTTTGAAGACCATTATTAGTTGAAGCCATATAATGGTTGTGAACATATACAGGATTGTTGGAGAGAGAGAGAGAATGAATGAACGAATGAAACTTAATTTTCAAAGGGTCACAAATTAAGCAGGCAGACCTGTCGTACACTTGGCCCTTCCAAACTCCCATTTTTCACACAGCAGTTGTATTTTATCAATAAAGCATGTTATGTTCATATAATAATATGCATATTATGAATATGAAGTCAAAAACAACAGCATGGGTGGTAAAATGCATGTGCACGCTGGCGTGCAAACACACACACCCACATACACACGCAAACCAATTCACTCACACACATAAATAGGCACCCAAAACACACATACATACACATTCACATACATACAAACATGCACACACACATACATAAATTCATACATACATACACCCACATACACACGCAAACCCATTCACTCACTTACACACATACATAGGCACCCAAAACACACATACATACACATTCACATACATACAAACACACACACATATATGTAAATTTGTACATACATGCACACACATACATACATGCATACATACACACATACACATTCATACACACAGACACCCACATACACACACTCTTACAAACGCACACTCTAAGACACACACACATACAAACAGCTATACAGACACACACACACACACACACACACACACATACACATAGCCGCACAAAAAGACACCAACAAACACACACACCGACGCACCAGACATAAATCCACACAGACACACACACGTAGCCCAAGGCACACACACATACACACACATACACACACACACACAGACAGACAGACAGAGAAAAACGGGAAGGAGGGAGGAAAGAGTGAGGGAGGAAGAAAAAGGGAGGAATCGAGAGAGAGAGAGAAAGAGAGAGAGAGAGAGAGAGACACTGTTGATGCCCATGCTCAGATTATTTGTGTCATTGTGATTTCAGTTTTATTACATTGACCTTTCTGCTGGAAGTTTCCTGTGCGGGTATTCATTATTCACTCAAACTTCTGCATGTTCTTGATTCACTCTAGGCTAGATATGAATTGAGCTGATTTTTTAACTGAATAAATTCGCTGAAAAACCTAGCCTGTCTGTAAAACCAGATTTGAATTCATTAAATGAAAGAATATAAGGCACTCCTGAAGGAATAAATTGTTAGCCTTTTTTTTAAAGATAAAGTTTTGTATGATTGTTGTTTTTTAAATAGCTATTATCGTCACATAAATTAAAAGTCCTCTTTTAAAATAGAATATCCCCATCTTGGTTTCCGAGGAAGAATTAATACACCCATTGCCTCTCTAATATGCATGTCATAAAAGGCAACTAATTAGTGGTATTTCATTTGAAGTCAAAGTTAATCAGCCTGAGAGGAGAGGGACCAACAGTCTGCATATATATATAAGCCAGATCTGTAAAACAGATTTGCTTGCAAAACTCAAATTCTGGAACAAGATTAAAGTGCAAAAGTGGATGAACAAACATAACTTTCCATAGGAGTGTACACCGAGTGAACACTGGGAAGAAGAAAATACAAAATGTAAAAATGAACATGCATTCTTACACTAAAATCTACCAACACATTTTTGCCATTATTTGTTTTAAAGCTGTATATAGAGACGGAGTGATGGCATTAGGAACAGCCTTACAGAAATGAACATCAATCTTTATAGTGCTCTTGAAAGAGCTCATCAGTGAATGCTACATCTCCCCCAACACTTTGTTGAGGTACAAGATGGAAGAGAAGAAGAAGAAGAATATAGTTACTACAAAGATTTAAGATTTTCCTATTTTTTCTTTTCCTGTTAAATGACTGTATTCTGTCCACGCATGACCTGCTATATTTTCTTTCTCATCGATATATCAGTATTTGTGAAACTTAAACTGTGATATGCAGTTCTTCTTTTAAGGTACAGATCATCACTGTGTTAACATTTTTATGGAGACATCTTATGGAATTTACCTTCCCCCAGGCTTTGGGTTGTAGTTTTTATTAATACGTATAGACAACCACCACTCCAGGGCATTAATACATATAGACAACCACCACACTAGGATATTAATACAAATAGACAACCACCACTCCAGTTCATTAATACATATAGACAACTGCCACTCCAGGACATTAATACATATAGACAACCACCACTCCAGGGCATTAATACATACAGACAACCACCACTCCAGGACATTAATACATATAGACAACCACCACACTAGGATATTAATACAAATAGACAACCACCACTCCAGTTCATTAATACATATAGACAACTGCCACTCCAGGACATTAATACATATAGACAACCACCACTCCAGGGCATTAATACATACAGACAACCACCACTCCAGGACATTAATACATATAGACAACCACCACTCCAGGGCATTAATACATTAGGACAGCCACCACTCCAGGACATTAATACATATAGACAACCATCACTCCAGGGCATTAATACATATAGACAACCACCACTCCAGGACATTAATACATATAGACAACCACCACTCCAGGACATTAATACATATAGACAACCACCACACTAGGATATTAATACAAATAGACAACCACCACTCCAGTTCATTAATACATATAGACAACTGCCACTCCAGGACATTAATACATATAGACAACCACCACTCCAGGGCATTAATACATACAGACAACCACCACTCCAGGACATTAATACATATAGACAACCACCACACTAGGATATTAATACAAATAGACAACCACCACTCCAGTTCATTAATACATATAGACAACTGCCACTCCAGGACATTAATACATATAGACAACCACCACTCCAGGGCATTAATACATATAGACAACCACCACACTAGGATATTAATACAAATAGACAACCACCACTCCAGTTCATTAATACATAGAGACAACTGCCACTCCAGGACATTATTACATTTAGACAACCACCACTCCAGGGCATTAATACATACAGACAACCACCACTCCAGGACATTAATACATATAGACAACCACCACTCCAGGACATTAATACATATAGACAACCACCACACTAGGATATTAATACAAATAGACAACCACCACTCCAGTTCATTAATACATATAGACAACCGCCACTCCAGGACATTAATACATATAGACAACCAGCACACTAGGATATTAATACAAATAGACAACCACCACTTCAGTTCATTAAATACATATAGACAACCGCCACTCCAGGACATTAATACATATAGACAAACACCACTCCAGGGCATTAATACATACAGACAACCACCACTCCAGGACATTAATACATATAGACAACCACCACACTAGGATATTAATACAAATAGACAACCACCACTCCAGTTCATTAATACATATAGACAACTGCCACTCCAGGACATTATTACATTTAGACAACCACCACTCCAGGGCATTAATACATACAGACAACCACCACTCCAGGACATTAATACATATAGACAACCACCACTCCAGGACATTAATACATATAGACAACCACCACAGTAGGATATTAATACAAATAGACAACCACCACTCCAGTTCATTAATACATATAGACAACCGCCACTCCAGGACATTAATACATATAGACAACCACCACACTAGGATATTAATACAAATAGACAACCACCACTTCAGTTCATTAAATACATATAGACAACCGCCACTCCAGGACATTAATACATATAGACAACCACCACTCCAGGGCATTAATACATACAGACAACCACCACTCCAGGACATTAATACATATAGACAAACACCACTCCAGGGCATTAATACATAGAGACAACCACCACTCCATGACATTAATACATATAGACAACCACCACTCCAGGACATTAATACATATAGACAACCACCACTCCAGGGCAATAATACATACAGACAACCACCACTCCAGGACATTAATACATATAGACAACCACCACTCTAGGGCATTAATACATAGAGACAACCACCACTCCAGGACATTAATACATATAGACAACCACCACTCCAGGACATTAATACATATAGACAACCACCACTCCAGGACATTAATACATATAGACAACCACCACACTAGGATATTAATACATATAGACAACCGCCACTCCAGGACATTAATACATATAGACAACCACCACTCCAGGGCATTAATACATACAGACAACCACCACACTAGGATATTAATACAAATAGACAACCACCACTCCAGGGCATTAATACATATAGACAACCACCACTCCAGGACATTAATACATATAGACAACCACCACTCCAGGGCATTAATACATACAGACAACCACCACTCCAGGACATTAATACATATAGACAACCACCACTCCAGGGCATTAATACATATAGACAACCACCACTCCAGGACATTAATACATATAGACAACCACCACTCCAGGACATTAATACATATAGACAACCACCACTCCAGGACATTAATACATATAGACAACCACCACTCCAGGACATTAACCACCACTTCAGGACATTAATACATATAGACAACCACCACTCCAGGACATTAATACATATAGACAACCACCATTCCAGGACATTAACCACCACTCCAGGACATTAATACATATAGACAACCACCACTCCAGGACATTAATACATATAGACAACCACCACTCTAGGACATTAATACATATAGACAACCACCACTCTAGGACATTAATAGATATAGACAATCACCACTCCAGGACATTAATACATATAGACAACCACCACTCCAGGATATTAATACACATAGACAACCACCACTCCAGGATATTGATACATATAGACAACCACCACTCCAGGGCATTAATACATATAGACAACCACCACTCCAGGATATTAATACACACAGACAACCACCACTCTGGGACATTGATACACACAGACAACCACCACTCCAGGATATTGATACATATAGACAACCACCACTCCAGGGCAATAATACATATAGACAACCACCACTCCAGGGCATTAATACATATAGACAATTACCACTCCAGGGCATTAATACATATAGACAACCACCACTCCAGGGCAATAATACATATAGACAGCCACCACTCCAGGGCATTAATACATATAGACAGCCACCACTCCAGTTCATTAATACATATAGACAACCACCACTCCAGGGCAATAATACATATAGACAACCACCACTCCAGGGCATTAATACATATAGACAACCACCACTCCAGGACATTAATACATATAGACAACCACCACTCCAGGATTTTAATGCATATAGACAACCACCACTATAGGACATTAATACATATAGACAACCACCACTGCAGGACATTAATACATAATTTTTTAAATCATATTTTTAGTCAATGGACAGCCCTAAGAAGGTAAGAAGATTATTGAAACCCCTAGAAAAAAATTTGCCAACTAGTTTTTTTTTTCTTCCTTGAAAACAACATGGCCATTTCAGTTACTAAAACATTAAAAGTATAATTTATTGCAAATAATATAGATCATTATTGGCTTTACAAATTTATCGTCATAAAAACTGAAATTACATTATTGCATTTCCTGATATTCTACGGCTTATTTAAAAAAACAAAAAAACTAAACACATTCATATATCACAATCAAATGTCATTGCATTGTGAATTTGAATAACTATGACACAAACAGTATCTTGTAAATGTTATTGTCAACATCATTTCTGTATCTTTCAAGACGCTTATTGCATAATTACACAAACATACAGTCAAACATTTTAGCTTAAATACACAACATACAGTCCTTGCCATGGCATCTGTCGTGGGTCCCAAAGTGGATAGATGCTTTTATGATGAGTAGGAATTTTCCTCTCAACACCTCATCTCCACCAGAAAATCTGGACTAATATCCAAGTTATGTTGATCTCAGACAAAGTCCTGGATATCCAAGAAAACAGCCATATTTGGCTCATCATGTAAATACACAACAGCTGCATTTGGTCCCCACAGGAGAAGTAAAGGGGTTTTAGACATCTAGATTAAATTAAGTAATGATTAGTTAGACAGGGCAGGTGACCCCTCCCGACAACCTCCTCCTGGTAAGGAATTATTAAAGAGCACCCACCAAATGTAATTCTATCAAGCACTTGAGTTAAACAGGTAAGACTAAATACACTTGGAATTTAACAAACAATTTAGTATAAACTTGACATACAGCTTTATTTACTAACAATCATCTATATGACATTCATCAATTTGCACTGTTTACACAAATAGTGACTGGCTGATGGTATGATAGTGATGAGATGCTTCAGCTAGAAAACTGAGCACCTGGGATTAGACAAGTTATGATGATGATAAGTTTTTGAACAAGACATCGACGTAAATTAGTTGTAAGGCAAGATAAAACCTCTGACAGCCATGAGGCACTGTCAAGCTTTTCCGCCTCTTCCAGCTTCTTCCCAGCTTGTTCCACCCCCTTCTCCGCCTGTTTCCAGCTTGCCGATCTCCCACACAATGTAGGTTTAAGCACTTGACCTTCTGGTTCTGCTATCAGAGCCGACTGGTCTTTACCCGGACAGGAGCTGGGAACACTCCAGCAATTTGCCAAACAAGACTCAAACAGCTAGAATTACTTTGTACTGTTGCTCTGAGTTTGTGGCTTGCTGGCAGCACTATGAAGAAAATATTAGATGCCTAGCAGTATATGTACCCTGAACAATTTGCCATGTAAACTCCTCCCCTTTCTAGTATTTAACCTGTCCTACTGGAGAAGATCTAAGCAACTCCCCTGAAGTACCTTGCAGATCAAATTAGCTATCAATATGCCTGTCAGTCGATTCTTGATGGCCACCACTCTGATCAAACATTCTTAAGTGGTCAAATCTAGTTTACAGCCAATCTCACTGACAGGTGTGAAATGCTGGTCCAGGGGACACCGCCATGTCTGGAGTTTCCTACTTGATCAAGTTAATTTCCCTTATCTGTTGAAAGGGCCCGTGATGTAACCTTTATGACACTAGGGTTTGGTCTGCAGTTCAAGGAAGATAATTCCATGGGGGATAATTAGTTTATGATCAGGTTAGGAGATAATTATATGACACTTCAGTTCTACAATCAAACCCTACAGCCACTGTGTCTGAACTTTCCCAGGTATACCATCTAGCTATATTAGGTAATGCTATGTAATATTAACCAAAGCTTGGTTGCTTTGACTGGACACAATGTTAACAATTTTAAATCCCTTGTGGGTTTAGTAATATTCGGGCTTTGGGCATAGTAAATATACTTCTCTGTCTCTCTATAAATAGAAGAAATTATTACACATACTAACTTCTGAAAACACTGAGGTTGTTTCATCACAGCCTCAGTGTAAATTAGTTTACAACTGACCTTATTTTTCTTCTTCGCGTTCACCTCTGTAAACTAGTGGAAAGTTCTGGTTTTTCTTCCACTTTAGGACCTAGGTGTTGCGAGTGCATCCATTTTACAGATCTCTCATTTGTTTGCAGATTGCTGGTTTCTTGCCTCTCAGGCAGATTCATTTCATCTTCGAAGGAAGCTCCCAATAAGTCGACTCTTACAACATGCTTTTGGGTAGGCAGTGGGTCTATTATTTTTTTCCCTATAACAGGGCCCCGGAACCCACACGGGGATGCAACTGACCAAACAGAGAAAACATATTAAGGGCTTTAAAACTACCGTGGTAATATTTAAGTAGAAAAAAATGAACCTTATTTATTTTAGTTCTTCTTCTTTTTAAAGTCCCTGCCGTTCGGCGTTGGCAGTCATGTCTATCCACAGCCTTCTGTCTCATGTACTTTCAGTTCTGACACAGATGATTTACATGGAATTCCAATGAAATGTGACCAGAAAGCTTAACGAAATAGGGAAGCAGAAAAACGTGCACAAAACAACATAAATAACATTTTGGCCGGCAGCCTTTGTCAAACATAAAGTGAACTACACAAATGTAACAAAGAGGAAAGTATTTAGATCTCTGAGGGGTGATTTTCCATGCCATGGTGTCAGACTGTCCAGCATTTTCTCTTTCGGTTTACCTCTGCCTCTTTTCCACTCTGACTTTCCCACTATCATGAGGTACTTCAATTTTCTCCCCCTCATGACATTACCAAAGAATGTAGATTGTCTCCTTGTGATGTGGCAATGAGTTCTCTCTGTGGGAATGTTTATTTTGAGACATCTTTATTACTCTATTTTATCTGTCCAGGTTGATCTCATCATTCATCTATAAAACTACATCTCAACTGCTCCCACATAATTTTTCAATAGTTGGCCAACTGTCCATGATTTACTTCTATATATCATGATAGGATCTATATAACCTTTTGAGAGAGTTCTCTTTCTCTTTTCATATAACAAAGAGAAATTGGCACAGAATATTCTTCATTTTGTATAATTCTGCCATTGCTTGAGCTATTCTACATTTTACTTCTTTAATAATCTTCTATCTGCTGTTGTAAGGCAACCCTTTAAAATATAGTTTTTTTTTTTTGTCATTCGTTTGTACTCAAGTACCCAAAGCATATCAACTTGCTCTACTTTTTTGCTAAAAAATGAAACCAGTGAACTGTGACTAAAAAGCTAAACAAAATGGAGAAGCAGAACAATGTGCACAAAAACAACACAAAGTGACATTTCGGCCGGGGCCTTTCTCTACCTGAACAACTACACAACAATAATAAAGGGGAGAGTACTCCAACCACCAGCGCCCACCAGTTGTTCACATGAAAAACTGAAAAAGGTGATGTGGAATGAATAAAGTAAAAAAAAAAAGAAAAAGAAAGAAAGACTTGAAAAATAGTCATACAAATAATAGTGATAATATATAAGAATACTAAGAATAAAAGAGTAATAGAAATACAAATGTTATTAATCCATAACCTGGACTGATAAGAGATAGATTAAATAATAATATGAAAAAAATACATAATTTTACTTTTCTGTTGCATTTCGGAGGGTCCATTTTCTTTGTAATTGCCATTTATTCTGTTTATCTGCTGTTAAAACAAAGAACATTGTTTTGCCTTTCTGTTAAAATTAAGTATTTGGTTTAAAGGATTTATTTTTGTGTCCCTGATTATTTGTTGGTTTAATTTCATATTATTTACCTTATGACATCCAGGGGGAAAAATATGGGGCAGTAAATTGTACAATCCAGTTTGTGTCTTTATTATTGAGATAATAAATATGTCTGCCGATCATCTTGCACACAGAAAAATTAAAAAGTTTGCAGTGCAGCTATTAGTCATCAACCCGCTTGAAGCTTGTTTTCAACAGTTTCACTTTGTAGCCATTTTTGTTTTCATCTACGGATGTGTTATTTTACCTTGAGTGTTTTTTTTTTTTTTTGAGTAAAGGTGGTAGTTTATTTAACTGATGAAAGAATGCGGGCATGTATGTTGAGAAGCGTGAAATTAGTTTTATTGTCGGTGTTCATAATTTTCAGATGTTTCATGGCCAGTCCTGATGATCTGATTATCTACACAGATCGTTCTGCATTGAGAGGGAAGAGAAGTGCCTAGGGTTTCGTAGCGAAAGCCAGTGGAAAATCTTTAGTGCAGGACCGCCTGATATATTATACCACAACATCTGGCATGAAAATGGAGGTGGAGGTGGTCACTGCAGCTTGAAGATGTCATAGCGAGAATGATGCACCTGGGTGTGACCAAAGGGGTTCGGGCGGCACACTACGCTCAGAGGAAAGGCAAGATGGACGTACAATCAGACTGCGACAGACACTAGTAGTATTGGAACTCTGTGCTGGCTGCTGAAGATGGGGATGGAGCGCATATGGGATTGCCCTTAGTGCTGTGATGTCAGTTCTTGACTCAACTCAACTTATGGCAAGTTCTGGGCATTGTGTACCACCAAAAAAAGAAAAAAAATCAGTGTTTATTCTAAAAGTCTCTTTATGACTAATCTATGTGCGCTTTCTGAGAGTTTCTTCTCTTCTTCTGCCCTTGATCTATAAGTGGAGCATAGGCCTTCAACTGATGCCAGGTTATCTCATCCTTTACTATTACCTGCAGCTTACCTTTTTTTTAAAAAATATATCTAGCCTGTCTCTCCCTGGTGAAACTAGGGGCATCAGTGATCCGAACTGCTTTTGACTTTTTTCTGAGAGTTTACACACTATAGATGTCACCGTCTGTGGACTAGGTATCATAATTCCAGGATGCCAGATTCAATCCTAACTGCTGGGGTTTTGGCAGCAGACTTCCTTGTGTTGTTTTAACGCTGGTATGAGATCCGGCTGTTTAGAAAGCAGTGAAAAACTGGGGAATGTAAAAATTGCCTAGTGAAATCATAAACACCTAAAATATGCTAGGGTTGCTTCTGCAACCTCCTGTAAAGGATACAACACAGTTTTGTTTGTTTGTGGTTTTACACACTATAAAAAATAAATACTATTAAAAAGTCACTCATTTCTACAGGGCTTGAGTTCAGGATTCATCCCTGTATCATACTGTATGGAAATTGAACTCATTTTATAGCACAGTGTGTGAAAAGCTAGGAAGAACAGTATTTTCAAACACATTAGTTTCATCAAATTTGAGAATTTTCTTGACTGATTTGATTTTCTTTCAACTTATTTCCATTTAAAAGTGGTTTTTATGAAATACTACTTTGCTACTTTTTAAAACCCATATTCGTATCTTGCACATTCAAATGAGAAATCCTTCACTCCCATCATCATATCTACAATCTTTCGCAGCTATATACAGGAATATCACACCCATATCTTTCTCTCCCATTTTCATTTCTTTCAAGAATAATGGGTTTCCTGTCTATATATAAAACTAGACAATGTGTGGACTGTGTTTTTATGATTTGTAAATGAAGAAACCCCTCTTGATTTATGTTAATTTTATTTCTTTGCCACAATTATGGTTAGTGTGTTATTTATGAAAATGGTGATTTCTGTTAATTTTCAAACATTTTCAGATGCCAAACGATTTATGTTTTTGAAAAGTAACAGTTAATTTGAGGTTGTTAATATCATCATATTTGTTTGTTTGTTTCTACAACGGATCAACATCATGGAAGAAGGGTGATAACCCATAAGTGCTTTGTTCTTCTTCTAACTCAAACCTAAATCCGAAGAATCTCAGCGCAGTGCACAAACTCCTTAGTTTGCGAGGATCCTGAAATACTTTGGGTAGATTTTTAACTCCAAATTTTGCCAGGGCAGTGTCGCTAGGGCAATTTTTTTTTCAATTTCCAACTGCCAAGGGATTTTTTTTTACATTTTTACATGTGCCACAGTACACACGGGCATCTGTTCTTACTACCTAGTGACCAGGGGAAATTACTAAAAATCCACATGAAAAATTCAGGGCCTTCACCGCATTGAACTCGGTACCTCCAGCACTCAACGCGGACGCCATGCCTCGAGACCACTCAGCCCTCCCCCCCCATATATTTATGACCCATATGGTCATAAACATTGTCCTCAGATGGACCATGTGTGGGTCAAAAACGTGTTTTTTTCTTTTCCTGTTTGCACCCTTGCCTTGTTGGCACCATTCTGTGTTTCCAGACAATAGTGTTCCACTGTCCTGTAGGGAGGAATGGGAGTCACAACCCTTAGAGATACCAGTTATGACCAGGATGGAATTTCTTCACTGCCCAGCATTATAGCCTATGCAGCGGGATTCCTCTAATGGTTTGCCTTGTTCACTACAAAGGAAAGGTAACACCAATATTTTTGCACAAAAAAAAAAACATGCTGCTGAAGCTAATGGATAAGAAAAGCAGTGATCTTTCTGAAACACCCCGTTTTATATCTGGTTTAAGGGTTACAATCATGGTTTAATTAAGTTGTACCTGGTTTGATTCCAGCTGTGGGCAATATGGTGACACATCACTTTTTATTGATTTTGACAATGGTAGCAATAGCTGACCATCCAGAAAGCAATGGCAAACTACTGAATGTCTGGAAAAACTACAGATAGCCAACAAAGGCAGAGGCTGGTTTGCAATGTCCTCTGAAAGATGTGCACCTGAAGTTTTTATGTGCATGTCTTTTTGCCTTTATTTTCAGTTGTCTACCAGTTGAGTTGACTTTTGAGGTGAAGGAAAGTTGAATCATATATTCAATTTCAATTTTTACCTGTACACGGTTTTTATAATCAAATCTCTTTTGCTTCTTAGCATTCAACGACTGTAAACTGCGGCGGAAAGTTCTAGTTGTTCATCCACTCCTGGACTTTGGTCTTTATCCAGACCTTTTTGCTTCAACATCCATTTTATGCATCTGGTTTATTTATATGCATGTATGCAGACTGTTGGTTCCTTACCTCTCAGGCAGATGCACGCCGACTTCGACCCCCCAGTTAGTCGACTGTTGTGACATGCTTGTTAGGGAGGCAGAGGGTCTATTTTTGTTTTTCCCACCATGGGGCCCTGGAATGCACAGAGGGATTATATTATACTCACCTGTCTTATCGAATGCAAGCCACTCTACATGTAGGTCTCTATGGTAGCGAGTGAAATGCCTTGAACTGTCAGATAAAGGCAGCATAATGGAAGTCAACCAGACATTGGTAATTTTCATGACCCCCCGACAGTCATGGGGAAAGAATAGTTCGCTCCTGAGGAGAATCAGTTTCAGCCACTTTAAAAGACTTAACACATTAGTGTTTCTGTCAAAGTGTAGCACAATTAAGTAAAGGTCCCTTTTCACGCCTTTAGGCACATCGGGCATGAGTAAAGAGCACCCATATTTTTACAGACCAGTCGGCACTAGGTGGGTAATTTGGTCAGCATTATCTAAGCGTTTACTTTCTCAGGACATACATCCTGGTATCCATTTTAGGCTGGGTTGACCTGCGACGCCCCATACCACAATAAAAATCCACGCAGCCAGCAGTGGGTTTTGATCACAGTTCATTGGAATTACGAGTCGGACTCGCAACGCCTAAGCCACGGATGCCACTCTGTCAAAGTGTAAGAAATAACAGTAATCATAATCCATTAGCAGGCCCCTTATTGAACACTGCTCTCTTTTCATCACACCTGAAAATTTCTCTTTCTCTAGCCAATTCTTCAGCCCTATATGCCTTCACAGCCAGTAAATCTTCAGCGTCTTGTATCCTTATTTGCAAAGTTGGCCCCTGACTCGTTTAATACTTATAATAGTTTTATAATAATAATAGTGATATAAAAATAATAGTGATGTAATAATAGTAATGTAATAATAGTAATATAATAAAAGTGAAAAAATAATGATAATAGTAATATAATAATGATAGTGTTATAATAATAATAGTCATATAATAATAGTAATATAATAATAGTGATTTAATAATAGTAATATAATGATAATACAAAATCCTGGTGTCCAAATTGTTTCTTCTTGTGGTACCCATTGATAAAGATTTTGGTCCAAGGGTTAAATATTTTTGTGTGAGCTTCTATTCCCCCCACCCCCTCGCCCCCTTTTTTCCATCCTCACTCTTTTTTCCCCTCCATTGAACTACCTTTTTTTTTTAAGTCAAAGTGAAAATATAAGAAATAGTGTTTAAAATCTGTTAAAACTTTCAACCGCTGAGAGAAAATGCAGAAATCAAAAAAGTGTTTGTAAACTTGGGCTGTGTTAATCATTATTTGTTGTTCTAGATAAATCACGTGCCTACCGAAAGAAGGTTGGCTACAGTGACTTTCTAGCACTCTCTGTTTCTAATGGAAGTTGCCGTGGTGGAGCAGCTAGATGCTCGCCACGGATTGGAAGGTCGTGGGTTCGCTCCCTGGCAGAGCCGGACTGTAAAAAAAAAATGACTTTGGCTCCTAGGTTGACCCAGCCTTGATTGGGTACCAGGGTGCAGTCCCAGGAAGTAAAGACGGCTGACATGATGCTGACCACATCACCTATATTGTGCTCTTTGGTCTATAAAATATAGGTCTAGCCCTATACACTTAAAGGTGTTGAAAAGGGTCCTTAACTTAATTTTTGAAAATATAAGATAAAAATGCTGTTATCAACCTCCTACTCTCCTATTTCAACTCTTTCTCCCCTGAATGATTTTTTGTATTATGTCTTTTAATTTGGCCTTAATTGATTGTCTTCAGGGGCGAACGATTCTTTCCCACGATTGTGTTTTCTGGTGTGGAGACTTCAACTACCGTGTGGATCTCTCCAATGAAGAGGTAAAAAGCTTGGTTGCCAGTGAAAATTGGAGCGCTCTGCAAGAGATGGACCAGCTGAATCTCCATAGAGCACAGAACAATGTAAGCATGATTTTCTCATTTTTTAAAAAATTATGTCTTTCTGTTTTAAGAAATGCACAGTGATTCTTCAGCTGTTATCTGTGTATCAAACATCAGATGGTGTGTAATTATATCTTCTCTATTTGGCCTGAGCATACAAAAGAAATCTGGCTGGCCATTTTAAAATACAGAACTTTACATGCTGATATATTGATTGTATTTAGTTGTGTTATTATTCCATTTGTAAATCTTCTAGGAAATTTTCTAGGACTGAAAGTGTTGAGTAGCAGAGTTATTTAACTTGCATAGTTAAAATAAACACAGATTAAGCCAAAATGTGTCTGGACATTTTTTGAGCTTGGATTTCCTTTCCTTCCTTCGCATTCACCGGCTGTAAACTCCGGAGGAAAGTTCTGGTTGTTTGTCCACCTCTGGACTTTAATCTTGTTCCAGAACCTGACTATTGCATGCACATCCATTTAACAGATCTGATTTAATTGTATTCAGATCGTTGATTCCTTACATCTCAGGCAGATGCACCCTGACTTTGAATGAAGTCTCCAATTAGTGGACTCTTACGATATGCTTGTTGGGGAGGCAGCGGGTCTGTTCTTATTTTCTCCATAATGGGGCCCCAAAACCCAAGCGGGGAAAGTTGGATTCAATTATGGTCACAAATTTTGTCTGATGCTCTCTAAGAGAGATATTATATTAGTACAAGCATTGGCATGTGACCAACAACTGTGCATGAAATGGCTGCATTGTCTCAGCAGTAACTCGCTACAGTAATATGTATCTGAACACTAATGCTAACCACTTTAGAAATGAAAGAGCAGATGAGTAGCAAAAGCTGGGAGTAAATTTCTACAACCTCATCCACCACACAGCTACAAGGTAACCCAAACCGTGCTAAAGCTGTCTTTCAAGCGGGAGTGGAGAAGGCAGAATGGAGATTACAGACCAGAGAGTGACAGCATAAACAAACTCAACAGGAAAGGACAAACGTCAGTTTTTAGACTTCGGACAGGACACTGGTCTTTGAGCACACCTGCACAGGATACGCATAAAAGAATCTGCTGCCTGCGATTGTGGAGCAGAAAGACACACGCCTGAGCACATACTGCAACACTGTCCTAACTTCTCCCAGCAAAGACTATGGATCTGGCCCAAGGGAGCCACATTGCAAGAGAAGCTGTGGGGGACCGGTGGTGACCTTAAACACACAATCCTGTTTGTGACCCAGATGGGACTCAGTGTTCAGCATGACTGATGTCGAACGCAGAAGAAGAAGAAGAAGAAGCTAAGCACTTTGATTAAGTGATCTAAAGCTAACGACCCCTTTCCACAACAATGGGGTACCAGGAATATGATGCTAGACATGTTTTTGAGTTAAGAGTTTGATTCTCTTCACAGCACTCCGGGTGCTCAGAATCTCCTCTCAACTGATTCATCAGCGTCTTCTTCTTCTTCTTCACTTCCTCTTTTACCGCTGTGGGTGTCGAGGGAGATATAAGGTTCTGTTTCTAGCTCTTCTGGCTGCCTCGACCATAGGCACATCGTGCTGTTGTAGAGTTTCTCTGATGTTATCCTTCCATATTGTTCTTGGTCTACCCCGTGCTCTACGTCCTTCTTCTCTTTCCATGTATGCTTTGTATGGTATGGTGTCACAAGGCATTCTCTCTAAGTGGGCAAACCATTTCACTTGCTGTCTTTGTATGTAATCCAGAATTGGTTCTGTGCCGACTTGTTCTCTTATGATCTCATTCCTGATCTTATCTCTTATGGTCACTCCTACAGCCCTTCTCAGACATCTCATTTCCGTGGTTACAAATTTTCTTTTATGGTTTGTTGTGAGTGACCATGTCTGGCACTGGTAGCACAGCGTTGGAATAAATATGCTTTGAATAAGATGTCTCTTTGTGCTGATTGGGATTGTCCTATGCTGTAAGAGGGGGGCTAGCTGTCCTAATACTTGGTTTGCTTTACTGCATCTAATGTCAATTTCCTTATCCAATTTCCCATCTTCGGTAAATGTCATCAGCGTCACATGGTTTATAGTGCCAGTCCTACGTTGGTTAACAAGACTTTGTGTGCGTCCCGTGTTTCTCATGCTTGGCCGTACCGATCTTTACTCCCAATTCTCATATTCTTAGAAGTGATGTGGGCACATTGCTTCCAAAATCCTCAGAACATCCTATCTCTCTAAGAGCAGTGACAATGTCTGCGTGATCCATGAGCCGGCCATCTTCAATTAATGCAGCACCTGCCAGTCTATTCTTTCATTACCAACCCCGCCTGCATGCCCTGGGACAAATATGAAGGTAACTGCAGGAGTCATGTTTTTATGGGCCATTTGTCACTCAGCTGTGATGCGGTCTATGTCAACATCGGCTGCTTTTACTTCCCAAGACCAATTTACCCATTTTAGATTGGGTCGACCTGTGAGCCATTATTCGTTTCACACATCCAGGTGGTGCAGATATGAAGCCAAGAGTTTCACTATGAGACATGTTTCTAGTCACTTCTTAGCAGAAAGTTCTGGTTGTTTGCTGGACTTTGATCTTGTTCCAGAACTTGTGTGTTGCATGCACATCCGTTTTACAGATCTGGCTTATATTCTTGGTTCCTTGTCTTTCAGACAAATGCATTTTGACCAATATTGAAATGCCTCTAATTGGTCAAATTTTACATCATTCTTATTAGGGATCCATTAGGTCTTTTCTCATCCTTACTACCCCCCCCCCCCCCCCCCCCCCTTCCCCATCCAAATGGAGTCCAGGATTCCATAAGGAGCCTGTAAATACACAGCACAGTAATTATTAAAGCTTTCATTATATTTTAAAAGGTCATAATTTGTTTCTGTAAACACCCAAACATTATTAAGTAAAAGCTCTGTGAATTCCATTACATTTGAATAGATCAAAATTTATTCCTCTTCACATATGTAATTTCAGGCATTTCAAGGCTTTAGTGAAGGCCCTCTGAACTTTGCCCCAACCTATAAGTACGACACATTCAGTGATGACTATGATACCAGTGATAAAGGTCGCACTCCTGCTTGGACAGACAGGGTGCTGTGGAAGGTGAAGGTTGTCAAGGATCCAGAAAGTAAGATGCTCAAACATTTTATAATTCTGTTTAATCCAATTGTTGTTCTTGTTTCTGTACCCTTTAGCCTCCAGTAGATTCATCATCATCATGTAGCAGGTCCTTTGCAGAACGTCACTCTCATCACAGTCTGCTTGAAAGAAACTCGGTCTCTCACCAGTTCTCCCCCCTCATGTATTTTCATACTCAAGGAGTCACTTATATCCTGTACCATCTTCGTGTCGGTTGGCCCCTGCCCCTCCTTCCTGGTACCATGCCTTCTGCTATAATTTTTTTCAATCCGTCGTGGCGCTTGATGTGACCAAAATATTTCAGCTTCCAAGACAGGATGCTGTTTATTAGCTAATCCTCCATGATGTTCAGATGTTTCAAGATGTCAATATTTCTCCTTTTCTTTGAACAAGATATTCTGAGAATCTTTCTATATTCTCTATTCTCTATTCTCTTTCTTAAGGACTGAGATAGTCCACGACTCACATCCCTATGTAGCCACAGGGAAGATGTATGCTCTCAAAATTCTAATTTTGATCTCCTTACTGGAGCTAAACCAAAGACTTTTAAAGGCTGTCCAATCTTTGCATTGCTATGGCCATCCTCCTTTGAATTTCTGTCAAACAGTCTCCATTGCTGTTTATTATAGAGCCTGGATATTCAAAGTTTGTGACATTTTCAATTTCTTCATCATTTTTTTTTTTTGGGTGACAGCCAGTTGTATCTGTGGACACTATTTTTATTTTCTTTAAATTCAAGAACAGATTTGGATCTTTACTGTGCTTTTGGACAAACAATATTACATTTTCTATTCTCTTTTTATGCTGTTTGAAAGATTCCAGTAGATTATAGACCCCTAATAAACTTGCACTGAATCGCAATATTCTTTGTCTTTATGTACAGCTCAACCCATGTTTCTGATTCTCTTCTCAAATGGTTTTTTGATCTTCCTTTATTATTATTAGGGGGGGGGGGGAGGGGGGGGTGGGGGGGGGGGGGGGGGGGGGGGGGGGGGGGGGGGGGGGGGGGGGGGGGGGGGGGGGGGGGGGGGGGGGGGGGGGGGGGGGGGGTCTCCGTGGTGAAGTGGTCAAGCTATTTGCCTCATGCTCTGAAGGTTGTGGGTTTATTTACAGAGATCCCTGGCGATTATCAATGGAGCTACGGGGTTCATGCCCTGTGCGGCTCTCTTGGCAGGCTGTTCTGCGGAGAGAAACTGAGCCAAATGGGATCAAATGTGGTGCAATGAAGTCGAAAACCTTGATTTTAACATTTAGTTTCAACGCTCTAGGCTGCTATCTGAAGGTTTACCATTGAGATTAAACAAGCCACTTCTGGACAGCAGACCAACACTGCAGATCCCAGATCAGCTTGCAAAGAAGTTATAATTAGGGGACCTGTAATAGCCACACTAGGCGGAAGTGGAAGGAAGGGACACAGGTTACAGTGACGAATGGAAGAAATTAAAACTGAAGATAGGAGAAAAGAAAAAGGCACATAAGTAATACATGGCAGTTAGGAACACAACTGAAGAAACTGTTGAATGTTGAATTAAGAATCAGCATCACAGTACTCGTGACACTCCCATAAGTGCTCTGTCTCCACCTTCAGCAGCAAGTGAAGAGGTAAAATTCTTATGGTACCAGTAACTTCTGATTGTATATCCATCCCGCCTTCCCCTGAGTGTCGAGTGTTGGCCAGATCCTCTTGTAACTCCTCGCAGTGCCATTCTCTTCAGACCCTAATGGTCTAAATGTTTCTCGGCACTGTTCACTCGCTCCCAAAGGGCCCTCACAACATCCAGCTTGTCATACTGCAGCACAGCTGTGTACTTTGCGTATGTTGATGTCACACCCAGGTTAGTCTTTAGTTTTCTACAGGAGGAGTCAATTGAAAAGGTACAGGAAAAAGATGGTTGTGACGATAGTTGTGATGATGATGATGTCTTGCTTGCTGCATGCTTCTCACGTCTCTGATGCTTCAAAATAAAATTTATGGAAAGAACTATTCTGTTTTATTCTGTTGTTACATACTCTTGAGGTTGCGTTGTGTTTTTTATCTCTAATTACTTTGCTAACTGGCTCTAGTGTTTGTAACTGCCACCTGGCTTCTAGTGCTGTCTGGTACTAATAGCTTGATCGTCGGCTCAACATCTCAATAGTGTTTCTACCTAATGTGTCTCTGTTAATCCATGGATCCATGTATCTTGTGTGTCATCTTTGTAGCTCGATGTCTTGTTTCATATCTCCTCTATAGTGTGTGTCTTTGAGGCTCAGTGTGACTGGTTTCTTTGCTTCTAATTCTCGACGACTAAAGGTTCTCTTTGAGGGTCCATGCTACTAGTCCTTACTCTTCTAAGTCTCATAGACTGAAGGATTTCTTTGTGGGTCCGTGTTACTAGTCCCTCCTCTTCTAAGTCTTGTGGACTGAAGGATTACCCAAGTGGTTTCTTTCAGTTATTTATACTGAGGTGCTAGAATGCGGGAAATGTTGTTTTGTACTCACTTTGACTGCTTCTAGAATATTCTTGTATTCTAAAACTTGTTTACTATGTGCTTTCTCACGGGGAATTTTCTAATTATGTCTCGATTGCATCAGATTGCATCATCTTGTTCTGCACCTAAACATAGTAATTAAATTGACAGCTGGCCTCTTGGAGACTTCCAGAAAGCCAGTACTACTGCGTTCATTTTTATAGGGCAAGTCAACAATGACATCTATACTATTTATATATTATTCATTTGCAGAATATTTCTCTGCTAAAAAAACCACAATAGTTTTAGAAAGGAATGTCAAGGTTACCAAAACTTGTTGATTATTCTAACTATGCGCAATATTCTAACTCCTGACTAACAAGTAGTGACGTCTCCCTGTTACAAAACATCAGTTCACCACCAAGTGGTGCAGAACCAGCCAGTAGCTGAAGAAACTGAGAAATATAAACAATATTTGAGCTGCAGTCAATACAGGTAAGAAGACATTTGGTTGAACTTTCCAGCTAAGTCTTTTGTGGGATGAGTTAATCAGTCTCACTTCGACCCTTCTTAGTTGTTTCTTATGACACCAGGCTATATAAAATCTGTGGAGGACTTGCATCACACCACAGCATTCATAGAGGCCTTTGGCGGTTTTGTCAGAAAACCATTGGCTGGGAGAATGTTAAGATTAAAGAAGAAGATGCAGAAGAAAGCTAATTTCCTGCAGAATAAAAAGTGTTTTTATTATATGTACTCTCTAGTCAGTCTTTAAAGAAAAAATCAGAGCTTTTGAATTGAAATGCTGCAGAAAAGTTCTTAGAATACTATGGACCAAGAAGGAAAAAAACCGGTGATTTAAACATGGGGACAATTGGCTCATTAACAGCATTGTCTCCCAAAAGCTGAGGTATTTTGGCCATGTTAAACATCCTGGTGGTGGAAGGTGCAGTTTCCAGAAGATGAGGCAGAGGCCAGTCCCTACAAGGCATTAAAGATGTATTTGATTTGAAAGCACATAGGGCTAGAGAATTGGCAAGAAAAAAGAGATTTTCAGTCATGCCGTGAAGAGAGCAATGTTCTGTAAAGGACCTGCTATTTGATGATGATGATGATGGTAATGATGATGATGATGAAAATGATGATGACTTGGTATAGTTACACTAACTTTATAAACTGTTTTGTTATGCAGCTGAAGAAGAGCTTAGTCATGGACAAGTAAAATTGTTGATGTACACCAGAGCAGAGTTGCGGACATCAGACCATAGGTACATACATCTGTCTGCTTGTTTCTTGTCCCTTATTCGAACTGTTTGGTGAGAAAGGGAATCAACAATTTAACTAGAGATTTCTGTCTTTTGTGTCTTTACCTTTAAAGCAATGAACGCTCCTGTCTGTCTGAACGGTGTCAAGAGCTATGCTGAGGGTTGGCTGTTTCTGAAAGGGTCTGCACTATCAGACACATCACAAGGTAGAGATCAGACTAAATGTGATTATAGACCCTTAATCAACTTGCACAAAATCGCCTTATATACAAACCTGATGCCTTGCTGGTAGATTATTCTTCTTGCTTATTTCCACTTTGTAGCACAGTTTGGAAGCCGCCACCATAGCGCAGTTGCTAAATGTTTGCCTGATGACCAGAATATCTCTAGTTCATCTGCACCGTGGCTGGGTTTTAGGGGAACCATGGCAGCATAGTGGCTAGATACTTGCTTGTTGCCCTAAAGGTCTTGAGGTCAAATCCGCATTAAGTTGCATTAAAATATTGACCTTGGCCTCCAGGTTGACCCAGCCTTATAATGGTACCTGGTAATGACATTGGCCAGTTGCTTGCCTGTTGCCACAAAAGCCTTTATATTTAATCTCTACCAAGTGGATTTGAAAAAAAAAATGCTATGGCTCCCGATTTGACCAGCCTAAAATGAGCACCAATAAATGTCCTTGGAAGTAAAGGCAGCCAGCAGTTGACCTTATCACCTAACAACCGTTAAAAGTGAGTAAAGTAACAGACCCTTTTCTATTCTTTTTAGGCGTGTTGGGTATATAGGACTAGACCTATATTTTAAAAATCAAATGGCACTTGGTGGGTGACGTGGTCAGCATCAGGCTGGCTGCCTGCCTTTACTTCCTAGGACTGCACCTGGTACCCTTTCAAGGCTAGGTCGAGCTGGGAGCCAAAGTCATTTTTGAAAAAAGCCTGAACCCACGACCTTACTGTCCGCAGGTGAGCGACTAGCCGCTAGACCACGACGGCTTCCTAACATATGCCAATTGATGTATTAAAATATGAGCCTAGCATGATATGCACGATTCGCAACTAGCGTGAAAAAGTTCCTTAACTGTGTATTTTACATCTCCCTTTTTTTCCTTTATCATGTGCATTCCAATGCAAGGATATTCTAGTTAATCAGGTTTTCTCAGAGTGTGTTTAGTTTCAACATCACCGCCTTTTTATTCACTTGAATTTGTTAATCACATACATTGCTCACTAACTACTGTACATTGTCTTTTTCTTCTATTGTCTTTCTTACTCTCCTCCTTCTCTTCCTTACCCTCCTCCTCCTTCTCTTTCTTACCCTTCTTCTCCACCTTCTCTTCCTTACCCTCCTCCTCCTCCTTCTTCTCTTTCTTACAGTCCTCCTCCTCCTCCTTCTCTTTCTTACCCTTCTTCTTCACCTTCTCTTTCTTACCCTCCTCCTCCTTCTCTTTCTTACCCACCTCCTCCTCTTTCTCTTTCTTACCCTTCTTCTTCACCTTCTCCTTGCTTACCCCTCCTTCTTCTTCACCTTCTCTTTCTTACCCTCCTCCTCCTTCTTCTCCTCTTTCTTACCCTCATCTTTCTCTTTCTTACCCTTCTTCTTCACCTTCTCTTCCTTACCATCCTCCTCCTTACCCTCCTCCTCCTTCTTCTCCTTCTCTTTCTTACCCTTCTCTTTCTCTTCCTTACCCTTCTTCTTCACCTTCTGTTTTTTACCCTCCTCCTCCTTCTTCTCCTTCTCTTTCTTGCCCTTCTCTTTCTTTTCCTTACCTTTCTTCTTCTCCTTCTCCTTCTTCTCTTCCTTAACCTCCTCCTTCTTCTTCTTCTTCTTCTTCTTTTCCTTAGCCTTCTTCTTCTCTTCCTTACCCTCCTTCTTCTTCTCTTTCTCTTCCTTACCCTCTTTCTTCTTCTTCTTAACCCTCCACCTTTTTCTTTTCTTTGTCTTTCTTACCCTCCTCCTCCTTCTTCTCCTTGTCTTCTTACCCTCCTCCTTCTTCTCCTTGTCTTCCTGTCCCTCTTCCTTCTTCTTCTCCTTGTCTTTCTTACCCTCCTCCTTCTTCTCCTTCTCTTCCTGACCCTCCTCCTCCCTTTTCTCCTTCTCTTCCTGACCCTCCTTCTTCTCCTTCTCTTCCTTTCCCTCTGCCTTCTTATCCTTATCTTTCTTACCCTCCTTCTTCCCCTTCTCTTCTCTTCTTCCTTGTCCTCATCTTCCTCATCCTCTTCTGTTTCTTGTTTGTCTTTTTTTCTGCTCCTTCTCATTCTCATCCTCCTGCGCCTCCACCATATTTGTCTCCCTCTTCTCCTCCTCCTTCTCCTCCTGCTCCTTCATTTTTTCTTCTAAATAGAACATAGACCCACAGCTGACTCAGAACACATTTGGGTATTTTAAATTTGCAGACCTGTTGTTGCGCTGTTTGATGTGGACACCTTGGTGACCATAGAAGAAAAGAGAAATGCAACTTTGAGCAAGGTCATCAGCGAGCAAGGTCCACCAGATGGCACGGTTGTCATTTCTACAGTCACAGGAGAGGAGTTGTCAGATGAGGCTGTCGAAGACATTGTCACCAAATTCAGAGAAGTTGGAGATATTGTGATTGTCAGGTAACATTTATGAGCTTATTAACTCTAAGAATTGTCTCATTAATTCAATCTATGGGAGCTCTTTACGGATGTCCGGTCAATATGGCGTATAGGCAGGTTACTTTTCTTTAAGCCGTGGTAAGTTTTTCTTTCTGACAATGGTTACCCCTTGCATTTGTCTCTTGATGTAGATGAAAAGAATATAGTTCTGCCATCATTCTACTAAGTTGAGTGCATGGCGTGACACTGTGTACTGTGTATTTCTTTTAGACATTAAAAAAATTTCTCAAGTGTGGAACTGCAAATTCAGAAAATGGCAAGTGGCCTGTTACCTGTAAATGTATGGTGCCTTATGCGATTAATTGTGTATGAGAGTATTAATCTTTTAAACTGTTGTTGAGGAGTGACTGGCCGAATGGTTACAATGTCAGGCTCTCATGCGGGAGACCCGGGTTTGACCCCTCGTAAGGTGATGGAGTTTTTATGTTGGGGGCGAAATTAAACATCCTAACATGCAAAATCCTTGGTGATAGCACTAGCAAAGCAGCCCTAAATCGTCAGGCTCACGGCCCCCTGTATACACCACCCTAAATATGTGTTTAAATGATTATGAACTGCATTTCTACTGTCGGACTGTTTGTGTTGGCACTTCCGGTGGCTGCCTTGTGCATTTAATACATGTGTATGCTATTGGCTTTGCCGAGACTACAGTCTGTGTCAGTTTTCTTTTTCACACGGGAATTCTGTGTGGTTTTTGCTGCCACAGAAACAGAGCAGCATTTGCTGCAATGCTGGAACTTTGATTACCTGATATTACCTGATATGGAAGCTCTGGTGGCACGGAGACTAGCAAATTTGCCTGCCAGTCTTGTGGTCATGGGTTCCAGTTTGCACTAAGGCCGTCAGGTCTGCGGCTTACAGGACTGTGGCTTACCACCTGCAGTGGGACCCTCCTGATTGAATATTTCCGGAAACTGGGACGGGCCTAGCAAGATGTCAATAGATAAAAAGCTTTCTCATAGAACAGTGAGAATAGAATCTGACCGTGAACTAAACCACACAATAGTTTGCAACCCGTTTTAAGGACAGTTGCAGAAGAAGGGATATGTTGGGCTGAAAGGTGCAGATATTGCAGCCTAGCTGTAAACCACAAAACAACATACCTGCTGCCCTCTTTTTTTAAGGCTGTGAGGTCTCTGTCTTACAGAGTTCTGACTTACCAGAAGCCAGCAGGGGTTAAAAGCTTGCTGAGAGAAACAGTATTCTCGCCTGCAGGTTGTAAGTTCATATCCGAATGGAACTGGGCTTTTTTCCCCCCCTCCAGAAATAACCATGTCGTCCAGGTCGACCCAGCCTCTGAATAATGGTCCCAAATTATCGAGGCCAAAAATATACCCTAACAGGGCTTCAGTCACATGTAAATTGCGGACTTCCAGCAACTCGGCGGTGGCAGTAGTCGCTGGAAGTCCGCAATTGACGTGTGACTGAGGCCCTGCTAGGGTACATTTTCGGCCTCGATAATTTGGGACCGTTATTTGGAGGATAGCCCTTAAATGAGCACCAGCTAAAGTCCTGGGAAGTAAAGATGGCCGGTTTGATGTTAATCACATGACCCACCAAGTGCCGATTGGTCTATAAAATATAGGTCTAGCCCTGTATCTCCAATATGTCTAAAGGCGTGGAAAAGAGTCCTTTACTTTACTTTACCAAGAAACAATAAGAATAGAAATCAGACCTAGAACTAGTGATAGCAATCGATAGATGGATTATCTGAGGCCAGGTATACCAGCATTTAAGTAGCACATACCAAGGCTCACACCAGATGCCTCTTCAAAACCTGACGCTGAATGACAAATAGAAAAGAGGTTGGAAAAAAAGAAGAAGAAGACCAGGATTTCCATCTTGACTTAGCCCAAAGTAGTTACCAGAAAGTGTGTGAAAGTGACTTCCATGAGCCTAGCCTATGCAGTATGTGATGGCTGGGTGAGCAAACAATTTGCTGCTCAAACCAGAAACAAACCTTTCAATTCACATCAGTGAAGGTGTTCTCACAATCTATGTAGAGCCAATTTTAACATACAGGGGTCAATCCTGGACAATTAGTTAACAAGCCAAACAATATCTTGAGGCCTCAGAGATGTGGTTTTTCAGAATAATCCTAAGAATTTCTTGGACAGCTAAGAAGAGTAACCCAGATGTTTTAAAAAAGGCAGGTGCTTAGAGACAACTTATCACAGACAGCAGAGACAGCCACTGGAAAGATTTGTGGAAAGAAATACAGAGGAAGACAACGCGAGAAGATTCTCGACAGCCTTTTGTCATGACATGGAGGGGTGTCAACACACGAACTGATACACACAGTTGCCGATCGCAGATTGTGGAGAGGTATGATCACTCATGCCAGTCTGCAAGGCACTTGATGATGATGATGAATGGTATAGATGCAGTAGTGACAACAGAAACATAAAATGTTCTTGATTAATTATTAATTATTAGAAGTTCAGTTCCCCATGCGGGTTCCTGGACCCAATTATGTGGGAACAAAGAAAAGACCCACTGGTCCTTAAGAAGCATGTCCTAGAAGGAGACTATTTAGGGATTTGCTGAAATTGGATGCGTTGGGCCAAAGTCGAAGATATAACATGCCAACTTTCATTTTAAGAGTGAATGCAGAAGAAGAAAAAGAAGATGAAGAAGATGAAGCATAAAAGAGGAAGAAGCGTAAAAAGAAGAAGAAGAAAAAGAAGAAGAAGAAGAAAAAGAAGAAGAAGAAAAAGAAGAAAAAGAAGAAGAAGCATAAGAGGAGGAAGAAGCATAAGAAGAAGAAGAAGAAGAAGAAGAAGAAGAAGAAGAAGAAGAAGAGGAAGAAGAAGAAGAAGAGAAAGATGAAGTGGAAGAAGAAGAAGAGAAAGAAGTGGAAGAAGAAGAGGAAGATGAAGTGGAAGAAGAAGAAGAGGAAGAAGAAGAAGAGGAGGAAGAAGAATAAGAAAAGGAAGAAGAAGAAGAAAAGGAAGAAGAAGAAGAAAAGGAAGAAGAATAAGAGGAAAGAGAAGAAGAAGAGGAAGAAGAAGAAGAGGAGGAAGAAGAAGAAGAAAAGGAAGAAGAAGAAGAAAAGGAAGAAGAATAAGAGGAAAGAGAAGAAGAAGAGGAAGAGGAAAAAAGAAGAAGAAGAGGAATAGTAATAATAATAATAGTAATAATAATAATGATTATCTTTAACTCATTAAATGCCATGCATTTCTTCCCCTGATGAACTGTGGCTTGGCCACTGCTAGCAAGAAAACTTAATTTCATCATCATCATGTAGCAGATCTTTTTTCAGAACGTTGCTCTCATCATGGTCTGCCTGAAAGAAACTCAGTCTCTCGCCAGCTCTCCCGCCTCATGCACTTTCATACTCAAGGAGTCACTTATATTCTGTGCCCATCTTGGTGTTGGTCGGCCCCTGCCCCTCCTTCCTGGTACCATTCCCTCTGTTACAATTTTTCCCAATCCATCGTGGCGCTTGATGTGACCAAAATATTTCAGCTTCCGAGACAGAATGCTGTTTATTAGCCAATCTTCCTTGAAGTTCAGATCTTTCAAGATGTCAGTATTTCTCCTCAATTTCAAACCCAGTTTATTGGCTGGAATTAGTTCAAAGTTTTTATTGTTTTCTCCAAAGTTTTTGTGTATTTCATTGTTAGCAGCCTCCCACCCAGTGTCTTGAAGGACAAGTGCAGTGATAATTGTTTAAAAAATAATTTGTGAAATTTTTGCTACAGATTTGTTGGCTCCGACATGTGGATTCTGTTCCAGTATGGCCAGTTTGCACTTGAAGCTTTACAGTTTGATCAGCAGCAGGTAGGCGCTTGTTTTAAAGTACATTATTGAGTATGCTATTTTTGGAAATCATGCTTTGAACATCAGATCAACAAATTCAGTTTTTTTAGGAACTGAAGGCTGTGAAATGAGGGCATCAGTACAGCATATATGGTTTTTAAAAAAAAATCGCAATAGGATCATGATAAATAATAATAATAAATTTATTTAACAGATAGATAGAATACTTTGTTGAATTGTTAAATTGTTAAAGTTCACTAAATACTTTATCAACTGGAAGAGATACAAAGATATGAAACAAATATTGAAGAGAATGATTTTGAAGAAGTACTCTACGTCATAACACGGTTAAAAAACAATAAAGCAACCGGTACTGATAAAAGTGCTGCTGAACTTATAAGGAAGGTAGTCATGGATTCACTTAAATTAACCCTTTTCATGCCCATGAATTTTTACAGACTTGGCCCACATTAATTTCCCTTTACAAAAATGGCAGAGGGGTTGGTGTACAAAAAAGACAGTAGAGAATGTATTATACTTCTAATCACTTCAAAAGTATATATTTTTTTAAGAGCAGTGAATATCCAAATTTGAGAATAACACTTTAAAGTTTGTTCAATTTCCTAACATTTTCCAAAGTTATAATAAGTTTTTGGATAAGTTCTCACAGAGTACTTTACAAAATTTCAGAGAAAAATATTTCAGAAAAATTGATGATTACACGCATGCTATTTACTAATTACTTGCCTTGCCGGCTGTCATGAGCCATCATGCCTCTCCAAAATCTGATCTCCTGCAGCATGTGTCAGTTCATGTGCTGACACGCCTCTATGCCATGCAACAAGACTGTCAAGAATCTCCTCTCGTCGTCTTTCTCTACCCTCCTACTACAGATTTTTACAGTGGTCACAACATGTTCCATTTTCCCTCTTCTTATAACATGACTGAAAAATGATGGCTGTCTCCTTCTGATGTCTGTGATAAGTTGTCTTTGGACTTGCACCTCTTTCAAAATCTCTTGGTTGCTCTTTTTGGCTGTCCAAGGTATTTCAAGCATTCTTTTGTAATCCTTGATCCCCACGATCCTTTATAACCTTTTGTTCTATAGACATCACCTTGTAACTACAGGGAAGTTGCCGTGGCGTTGGCGGCGAGACGCCCGCCTGTGGATCGGAAGGTTGTGGGCTAGCATCCTGATGGAACCGAACTTTTTTCAGAAATGACCTTGACTACCAGGTCGACCCAACCTTGAGTGGGTATGAGGTGCAGTCCTGGAAAGTAAAGGCAGCCGGCATGATGCTGACCGCATCACCCACCAGGTGCTGATTGGTCTATAAAAATATAGGTCAAGCCGTAAATTCCCAATACGCCTAAAGGCGGGGAAAAGGGACCATTACCTTGTAACTATCATATCATTCATTTATCATCAATGTTGGGTTGTGCCGTTATATGCCACACTGGGCTCACAGTCTTTTCTTCCATGATATATGGATACCATTACATGTAACCATATGGTATAAACCCTAGGGGGCTGCACTGCCTACACAGTTTCATCTTATTCTTCGAGTGACGGCTCCTGGCATATCCCCAGCTATCTATTTTCATGGCCCCACTTGCCTATCCAAACTATTGTCTTGACATCGACCTGGCTGTCACAAGATATGAAGATAAGTTATATTGTGTATTTGTGTAGTGTCTATTCTGTGTATGTGCAGAAGAAGGCTCCATAACCGCAACGTTCAGTTTTGTTTGTGTTTGTTATATTGTGAAGCTCACTGATATACTTTTTGTTCAATTTTATATTTTTCCTTGGTATGTATGTTTGTAACAGTTCGCAGGAACCACAATCAGAGTAAGACTAAAAACTACAGAGTGGAGAAATGAAATAGAAAAGGAGTTGAACCTCTGCTCCAGCTCCTCTGGGGCTCTCTACAACCAGTTTTCCAACTCCCTGCTCGGAGATGATTTCAGTGTGCCATCTATGGAGTTTGATATGGAAGAAGGTATTTTGTTGATTTGGATGTCTGTATCCTCCTCAGTAAAGTCGTTTTTATTAGAGAAAAAGGTCATTCTTATTGACACTCTCACAGACTGTTGTTCTCCGTTTATCTTATTCTTCCACTTGTATTGCTCTTGTCTTTTACTGCTTACCTGTAGCTTTTCCCTTCAGTATGGTTTTTATGAGTGTCTTATGTGTAAGGTATGTGTGCGTAAATATATGTGTGTGTGTGTGTCCATGCGCATGTGCGTGTGTGTAAGTGAGGAGTGCATGAGTGGGTTGGCTTGTGTGTTTTCCATCCATGCCTTTGTGTTTTTTCTTCTTGATATTCATCAAATGCGAATTGTTTAATGAACAAACATGCTTTATTGATAAAATACAACTTGTGAAAGATGGATGTTTGGAAGGGCCGAATGTAAGGCGGGCCTGCATGGCCAATTTATAACCCTTTGAAAATAAAGTTTGTTTATTCGTTCGTTCGTTCAGTACACTTATGAGTGTGTAGCAGACATCGGTGAAAATTCAGACGAAGCAGATGCACTAATCTATACAGACGGATCAGTTATACGCCAAAGAAGAAGCGCATGGGCATTTACAGCACGCTCAGCGGGCAGAACAGTCAAAGAAGCCAACGGCGCCTTCTCCATGACAACCAGCAGCATGACGATGGAGGTGATGGCAGTGACGCAAGCGTTTGCCTGGCTTGAAACACAAAAATACACCCGCATATGTATACTCAGTGATTCAATGAGTATGATCCGGAGGGTTCAGGCAGGTTCAGTGCGAAGACAATGGCTTGAATCAATTCAGAAGTCCACTGTGCGAGGAGTCACCTTTATTTTTGTTCCGGGACACGCAGGCGTCGATGGAAATGAAAGAGCTGACAGGTTGGCTGGATCCGCTATCACTACCGACGGTCGGGCCTATGGATCATGCTGATATTATCAATGCCCTCAGAGAAATGGGAAGGATAGAGGACTTTGGTGGCAGTAAATCCACATCACTCGCCAGAATGGCAGACTTGGGAATTAAGATCGGCACAGCAAAAAACGAGACGCACACCGGACACGTCAGAAGACTTGTTAATCAACATAGAACTGGTACTGTTAGCCATCGGACGTTGGGATTCATACTGAGGGGAGGATCTGAGCACCTATGGACATGTCCGGAGTGCAATGATGATAACCCAACTAACTAACTAACTAACTAACTAGCAGACATACTCTCAAGCATATATTGCAGGATTACCTTAACTACTCCCGGCAGAGGTTGCCTGGTACGATTTTCCCAATGGTATCCTAATAGCCCTAGAAGATACAGCATCCCATGGGAAAGGTTGTGGCCCATGAATGGAAGCCCAGGCAATCCTCCACAATGGTGAGAAGCAGGCTTTTGCAGGCACAATAGTGAGTAGTACCGGCTCCACCTATCACAGCCATGTGAATGTAGAAAGCAGGGGAGACTAGCACATTATATATATATATATTCTAAATATATATCTAAAAGCATCCTATTCTGAAAGCTGGTCTGGTAGTCTGAGTTTCAGATTCATAGCAAACGGGTCATCCCATCGTTGCTCTGCTCCTGTGCCAACAAAAAACACATAGAATGTTAATCACAGTCCCTTGTGGAAAGATTGACAGACTGCTGTCTCAGAATATCTAGCATACACTCACATTAAAGCATACGGTAGCCATTCGAAGTGCTAACACAAACAGTCCGACATTAGAAATGCAGTTCATCATGGATGGTAGCAGAATTCACCAACAGATCAGCAGTTGCACATGCGATCAATTTTAATCACATACGGGCACCACCAACATTGCGACGACAGGCATCGCACCATTTTCTGAATCTACAATTCACACCACCACATTGGTCACAGTCGATAAATCGTTCCAAATGAAATCCGCAGCTCATAGTGTCACACCATGCATTCAGCTCAGAAACTGGGCTACGAAACTATATCCAGTTATTTTTGTTCCGGGACATGCATGCGTCAATGGAAATGAAAGAGCTGACAGGTTGGCTGGATCCACTATCACTACCGACGGTCAGCCTATGGATCATGCTGATATTATTAATGCCCTCAGAGAAATGGGAAGGATAGAGGACTTTGGTGGCAGTGAATCCACATCACTCGCCAGAATGGCAGACTTGGGAATTAAGATCGGCATAGCAAAAAACGAGACGCACACCAGACACGCCAGAAGACTTGTTAATCAACATATATCTGGTTCTATTAGCCATCGGACGTTGGGGTTCATACTGAGGGGAGGATCTGAGCACCTATGGACATGTCCGGAGTGCAATGATGATAACCCAACTAACTAACTAACTAACTAACTGACTAAGTCTAAAATTGGTACAGGAAATCTCCTGAGACTCTCAGAGAAGTAAAGGTGGCTGGTATGATGCTGACCACATGTCCTGTCTTGGAGGGCGGGTGCGGAGAATACCATCAGTCAGTTTTGCTAATTGGAACATGACAGGTTCAGTGCTGAATGGATTGAAACACCAGAAAAATCGCAGGAGCACATTGAGATAAGAATCACCCTGGGTAGGTGCAATGTTCCTTGGCTGACAACGTATCTGCTTCGCCACGGTTCAGCTTTATATGATTACTGCAACATATCTACTGGCACTGCTCTAACGTCTAGAACTGATAACACAGACGCCGCTCAGCTTCCTTTTACATGCTGTCAGTTTATCCCGTTGCATTTATTCAACATGCTCCAACTGTTATTCACACTTCCATCGCTTGCGACATATTCATACACTAGTCATTCACACGATATGAGAACTACATCTATTATTAACACAACTGTCTTCTACGACTTCTGGTAAGCAACTGACCACGAGTCCAGCTCGGGCTTCCCCTCGCTTACTTGACCAGCCACAAGTATCTTGTGCTATCACTTGTAGCACGGACTTTCTGCTTGCCACAATGTACGCGTGGAGACCATGCAAAGCACCTCATCACAGTAGGTATTGCAGAGAATGAAGCCAAACATCCGCTTGTGCTGAAATAAGGGTCCTCGTCCACAAGTACATCTGACCAAGTGACGTCATCATCTATTCATATAGCACCATGATTAGTGGTGTGAGGTCTGGGTGGGCAAACAGCACAGGTGAATGGAGGAAAAACTAAAAGAAGAAAATCAGGTGTTCAGTTCGACTACTTCCAGCATGACGATGGAGAAAGCAGCTGTCACGGGGTCACTTGCGGAACAGAGAGCAAATCTCACATTTACAGTGACAGATTCAGTGAGCTTGCTTAAGAAGATCCAGACTGGAAAACTAAGACTAGATTGGGTTGACAGCATCCAGAAGTCCCACCTCAAGAAGCTGTCTTGACCTTACACACCGTGATATGCCGGGGCAAAGAGAAATGAAAGAGCCGACAGACTGGCCATGCCTGCAGTGGTTAGTAAAGAAAGAAGTACGGATAAGGCAGACATGCTGAATGTGCTGCATTCCAGACATTTTGAGACAAAGGAGTCAGAGAGGATAAACCACCTGTTGGAAATGGATATTAAAAAGGACAGGCATGCAGAAGTCAGTTGCTGGGCAAAAGGAAGAAGATCATCCCAATCCAACACACTTGTATTCCATCCTTTAATGCAACAGCCATCTCAGTGTCTCCATGTTCAACATACACTGATAGCTTTTGATTGTTATATTGATATGAAGACCATCTGGCACCACTTGGTTAAAAATGATTGTTCAGTTAAGTAAAACAGAAAAAACAAAAAAAAAAAGGCAGAAGAAGACACCTGGTCATATTATCAGTTTGTAAAAATACTCTGGTCGGCTCTGTGGCTAAGTTGATGCAAACGCTTCATAATCCCTTGGTACAGGGTTCGATCCCAGCTGTGGGCCATGCACCTTGTGTTGGTTTCGACAGTGGTATCAGGGGGCCGAACGTCCAGAAGCAATGGCAAACTACTGGACGTAAATTTGCCTAGAAAAACCACACAACAGCCAGGTGCTGCTGGGGTTGGTTCAACTAACCTAAAATTACTCTTACAGATGAGGGTGATGAAACAGCAGATGTGGAGGTTGAGAATACTCTTCAAGCAAACTCAGCAGCTTCGGGGACCAATACTCATTCAGGTATAATAAACCAGTCACCACCTTCATCAGCCATCAGTTCTCAGCCCTACCAATGTTCAGCATAAGTTCATCTCATTTTTGTAATTAGCGTTTATTAAGTTCAATGTAGTTTCTGGTGTTTTTTTCCCCTGTTCAGTTCTCAGATGCAGGAGCCACCCCAAGTTACCTGTACTGACTGTTCCCATGAGAAGTTGGTTACAGTGTCTCCTATCTTGACTTGGACAGTGGCACAGGCATCTCTAGCAAATACATCAGTTCATATGCTGACATCCCTCCATGCCATGACGTGTTATGTTATCACCATCAAAATTACCACACATTGCACATTACCGTGCATGCTCATCCTTCAGTGCTGCAGCCATTGCACGTTACCTCTATTGACTGTTCTAATACAAAATTGGTGATTAGTGATTAGAAAGAATAATCATCACAGCACTCCGGACAGATCCAAGATGCTCCGATCTCCTCCTTAAAAGCTCCACAAGTGTAAAACGACTGATGACGCCTGTTCTGTGTTGGTTAATGAAACGTCTTGTCCCCTTAATGAAATGTTCATTTCTTGCCGCTCCAGGCAGCACCCCTATGTTCATCAGTCTAGACAGGGATATAAAGTTATGGCCTTTGGCATGCTGCTCGGTACGGTTAGTGTAGCGCATGACATTGATAACATCACTTCACCAAAGTAAATATGCAAAGTTGGTTATGTCTTCTACAAGTATCTTTACCTTAATGATAGTCTTGCTTCACTAGTCTTAAATCCCAATGTCACACAGCCCGACTGGCATAACAGCCTTGATATTATCCACCAGTCTAGTCTTCTGTAGAGCAGCAATTCACAACCTTTGTAGAGTTGCCACCTTATTTTAAAAATTCGAAGTGACCTACGACCCATACATTTTAAATAAACTTTTTAATAGGGTAACAGAAAACACGTAGAAAGTACTAAAATATATTTTTTTGGGGTACAGGATGCCATGACATTGTTTTAAAATTAAAAAAAAAAAACTGTTAAAGAATGTAGCTTATCACTATCTGGCAACTCTGCAGAAAACCCTTTGTAACCCAAAAGGGGTCGCAGCACATAGGTTGGAAACACATTCTGTACAGCTACATGAATTAATGGAACACTTACCAGTTTGTCCACCCTCTCATTTTTTTTTTTTTTTACATTTGCATACCATAACTATTAACAGTCTTATCTCATTGTCCTCCTCAGTCTTTCCATAAATCGTATCTGATAATGTGTGCATGAACAATCTTTCTTTTTCCCCAAAAGGGCACAGCAGTCCTGCCTTACAGGGAGAAATTCCTGGTGGCCCTCCAACAAATCCACCTCGTCCTGTTGCACCACCAGCCCACTCCACAGGTACGCAGCCCAGAGCTCCATCTCCAGGAATGGGTTGGGATGGCCAAGTGGTGAGGGATGTCACGCCTCAGTTCAGAGCTTCTCCTGTGCCAGAGGTTAGTTTGTTTGGCAGGAAGTCCTGCATTCTGTGTGTGTGTGTGTGTGTGTGTTTGTATATGTATGTTTGTATTCCTGTGAGTGTTTGAGTCTCTCTGTCTGTCTGTCTATTGTTTTTCACTTTCTCTCTTTCTGTCTATTGTTTTCTCTCTCTGTGTCTCTCTTGTTCTCGCTCATTTTCTGTCTCTCATTCTCTCTCTGTCTTTCTCTCTCTCTCTCTCTCTCTCTCTCTCTCTCTCTCTCTCTCTCTCTGTCTGTCTCTCTCATTTTCTGTGTATCTGTCTCTGTCTCTCTTTCTCTCTCTCTGTGTCTGTCTCTTGTTCTCTCTCTTTTATTCTGCCTCTCTCTAACTCTGTCTGTTTCTTTTTCTCTCTCGTTTTCTCTGTCTTTCTCTCTCTCTTGTTTTCTCTCTGTCTGTCACTCTTGTTCTCTCTCCATCTCTCTCTCATTCTCTCTCTGCCTGCCTCTCTCCTTTTCTCTCTCTCTGTCTTGCTGTATGCATATTTTATGCATGGGCCTAATCGTTTAAGTAGGCATGTAGTTTTAAAAAAAAAATCCTTCCAGGATCTTTTTGATTAACACTTTGAGGATGAGAATCTAGAGAGTCAGCATCTGTGGCTTAGGCATTGCGCACGTGCTTCAGAAGACTGATTCTTATTTATTTCAGAGTTGCCATTAAACCAAATCACTGTTTTAAAACTTATCTTCAATGATTACCATCTGTTTGCTTTGGTTGCAAAGGATTGTTTTAAAATGTAATCTTCAATTATTTTGGGAGGGAACAAAAAAGACCCACAGCCTCCCTAACAAGCATGTGATAAAAGGTGGTTAATGAGGGAAGTTTCCTTCTAAGGTAGAGTGCATCTGCCTGAGAAGTGAGAAACCAACAGTCTGCATAGAAGTAAGCCAGATCAGTAAAATGGATGTGCATGCAATACTTATGCTCTAGAAGAAGACCAAAGTCCAAATGACCAAAGTCCAGAAGACCAAAGTCCAGAAGACCAAAAGTCCAGAAGACCAAAGTCCAGAAGACCAAAGTCCAAATGACCAAAGTCTAGAAGACCAAAGTCCAGAAGTGGATGAATAACCAGAACTTTCTACTTGAGTTTACAGCCAGTGAATGCTAAGAAAATAAGAAGAAAAATGCTTTACTGAAATATACTACAGTTGACGTCTGAAGAAGAAGATGCTGACATGCATTTACTACAGGTCACTTCGGACTTTGTGGCAGCATGGTTACTACTGTAAGTCACTTTAGACTGTCAACCAAAGCAAATCTCAAAAGAACATTTTTTGGGGCCGACATTGTGCTACCTGTGCCAAACATGGACCCTTACTACAACTAATGAGAAGTAGATTGTAACATAAGAGATGTGTCTTAGAAGAGCTGCCGGTGTGACAAGAAGAGAGAAAATCAGGAATGAAGAAATTAGAAGACTAGGACTAAAACCAGTCATACAATTCATTAAAGAACAACAAATGAGATTGTTTGACCACCTGACGAGAATGCCCTGGTAACAAGAGAGCCACAAAGAGCCACACTGAAGAAATATAATAAACACACAGCTAGGGGAAGACCACACAAGAGATGGAGCGACATTATCAGGAGCAACCTAACAGAAATTAGCACCAACTTGTACAATGCATTGGAAAAAGCACACAGATGATCCTTTCATCTTTCCAACATCTCGCTGAGATAAATAGTGGACAAGAAGAAGAAGGAAAAGTTTAGATTTGAGGCTAGCATGATTAATGAATTTGCTGTAGGGACTTTAAAAGAAAGATTATTTTATGCAATCTTTCTTTGTCAATTGAGATAAGAAAGAGAATTCTTAAAAGCTATGTATAGCCTATCTTGATATATGGAAGTGAATCATGGACAGTTGGTAGATAAGTGACAATTTTTTGGGAAGCTGTGGTTTTATAGACAATTGATGATAATACTTTGGACAGATGAAAAGAGTAATAAGGTTGCCATTAAAGAAACTGACTCACGAAGAGAACTGGTTGTCCACATCAGAAAGAGACAATCTACATTCTTTGGTGAGAGGGAGAAAACCGGAGTACATCGTGACAGTAGGAAAGTTGGAGAGGAGAATAGGCAGAGGGAGGCAGAGGGAGACCGAGAGAACAGATGCTGGACAGTTTGACATCATGGCATGGTGGATCATCTGTGTCCGAGTTGACTGAAAGTACACAGGAAAAAAGTTTGTGGATAGACATGACTACCAACGCCACACAGCTTGGACTTGAAGAGGAAGAAGAAGAAGAAGACTTTGAATTTACTGCCGGTCATTTCAGGCATTATGCCTTCTTGACTTTTTAATATAATAATAAAGCCAGTCCTACAAGTCTTCAAGGAACAACAAATGAAGTGGTTTGGACACCTAACAAGAATGCCCCGGTACTATCTGCCACAGCGAGCCACACTAAAACCTCACAACGGGTATAGAGCAAGGGGAAGACCTCTGAAAATATGGAGTGATGGCATGACGAACAGCTTTACAAAAATGAACATCAGTCCTAATAGTGCTCTTGACAGATCTTATCAACGAACGTTACACCCCCTCTCCTCCCCCCCCCCCCCCCCAATCCCCGACACTTCGCTGAGGTACAAGGTGGAAGAGGGGGAGAAGAAGAAGAAGAAGAAAGACTTTAATTAACCATATATCACGTAAGACTTGTTTTGCAAAACTGTGTTGTTATTTCAGAACAAACAACCCCCTGCCAGGCCTAGTGCTCCCCCTGTGAAGCCTCCTCCACCACAGAGACCACCTGGGGGCCCGCCTAAACCATCTCCAACCCACAGCGCCAGTGGACTTTCCCAGCCATCTGCTTCAGGTGAGAGTATGTGACCAGACTGATGACTTCACAAGGAAGAAAATTTGAGTGAAACAATCCATCCGCTATCTCATTAACCCTTTTGACCCCTCCAAGATAGGCAATTTTGGTACTAGTGGCTTTTTTATGTACATTCTTTAGGGAAGTAAAAATTGTACATTACATGTTTATGTTACAGCATATGTTACATTACATATAAGATTACAGCATAGGATGCATGTTACATTGCAGTATTTTACATGTTACATTACAGCAAATGTTACATTACACATCACATCACAGTGTATGTTACATAACACTGTGTTACATTACATGCTACTTCATGTCATGTTAAATTACATCATGTGTTGCATTACATGTTACATTACAGCATATTTTGTAACTATGTTACATTACATGTTACTTTAAGTATAGGTTACATTACAGGATATGTTACAACACTGCATATTGCGCATTAAGTGTTTGTTATATTACTTCAATTGTTTTATTACATGTTCCATTACGGCAAGGATATTTAACTAAGTTTACTCAGGGGCCAACACTCTGAAAACGGGGATTGTCACGGGATTGTTATATTAAGCCTACCAACTTGAAGTCTAGGGTTCAATTCAGATCTGCATCAAGGCAAATTTTTTTTTTTTTGTGTGTCTTCAAAACTGACTTTGGTTTCCGGGTCAAGCGTAAAATAGGTATCAGGTAAGGTTTTGGGAAGTAAAGGCGACCACATCACCCATCAAAGGCCGGTTGGTTTATAAAATTATGAGTCTAGTAGAGTCTATGATAATGATGATTATGAAGAAGCTGTATTTCATTGGGGCCGCATTAGCGCAGTAGATAGGAGACTCGCTTTCAAATCCAGCTGCGACTCGCTGCAGCCTACGGCCAGTGTTCGAAACCGGACAGTTCCTGTGGTTCACCCAGCCTCTAGTAAATGGGTACCAGAGTTAACACTCTGGGGTAAATGGATGGAATGTCACATTAGCTTAAGGAGTTTAATGCGGCCGGCGACACAGGCGGACAATTTCTTATCAGCTGTCCGTACTGGTGGCAGAGCACTTATGATCTATACCCTTGTGCAATGACGGTGGTTCACATCTCCCGACTTTTTACCTTGTGTTTTATTTAGACATCTGCTGCTAAATCTTCAATGACCGAAAAATGATTTACAGTGAAACTAACATTTTAATATGCAGGTGCCCCAAACAAGCCGGTACCTCCCAGGATCAGACAGCCTTTGAGGCCTGCACCTTCTGACAAGTCGAAGGCAAAGAAGTCTCAAAAGGTGATTTGTTTATTTTAGAGTTAGGGATTTGTTTTTTTAGTGTTGAGGATTTGTTTTTTTTAGAGTTAGGGATTTGTTTTTTTAGTGTTGAGGATTTGTTTATATTAGAGTTAGTGATTTGTTTTTTTAGGGTTGAGGATTTGTTTATTTTAGAGTTAGGGTAAGGATTAGGGTTAGAGTTTTTGTCTCTGAAGCTCACAGAAAAAAAAAAATCAGTGATAAGCTTTGAACTGTTATGTTGCCTACATGTTGAATGATGCAGGGAAGTGAAAGGTATATAAAAGATTAAAGGCATATGGAAGGTGAAAGGTATATAAAAGATTAAAGGCACATGAAAGGTGAAAGGTATATAGAAGATTAGAGGCACATGAAAGGTGAAAGGTATATAAAAGATTAGAGGCACATGAAAGGTGAAAGGTAGATACAAGATATGAAAGGTATATAAAAGATTAAAAGCGCATGAAAGGTGAAAGATGTAAAAGATTAAAGGCACATGAAAAATGAAAGGTATATAAAAGATTAAAGGCACACGAGAGGTAAAAGGTATAAAAGATTAAAGGTACATGATAGGTGAAAGGTAAGTTTTAAAAAAAAGTAAAGGACCCTTTTCCATGCCTTTAGGCATATAGGGCTAGACCTATATTTTAATAGACCAATCAGCACAAGATAGGTGATGTGGTCAGCATCACGCTGGCCGCCTTTACTTCTTCCTGGGACTACAAGGCTCAAGGTTGGGTCGACCTGGGAGAGGGGAAAAGTATAAAGGAGTAAAGGCACACAGAAGGTAAAAGGTGAGTGAAAGGAGAAAGGTACCCAGAATGTTAAAGGCTTATGAAAGGTGAAAAGAAGTTGAGTGGTAAGTAAAAGGTAAGTGGAGTGTTAAAGTCTTATGGAAGGTGAAACATAGTTGAAAGGTTAGTAGAAGATGAAAGGTACATGGTAGGTAAAAGGTAAGCAGTTGAAATGTTAAGGTAAGGGGAAAAGTGAAAGGTAAGCACATGAACTGTTTAAGGCACATGAAAGGTAAAAGGCAAATGGAAGGTGAATGGTAAGCAAAAGATGAAAGGTAAGAAAGAGGAAGTTGAAAGACACCTGCAGTGTTAGAGGCAGAATGGTAAATGAAAGTTGAATGGTGAGTAAAAAGTGACAGGCACATGGTGGGGAAAGACACATGAAAGTAAAAAGCAAGTAAATGCTGAAAGGTGAAAAGAACTTGAAAGGCAGAGTGTCCAAAAGAGTGACTGAGTAAATAACTGTGAATGAGTGGGTGATTGAGAAAAATTATACTGTTATGTGTAAGATGAAAAGTATTGTGTGAAAGTTGAAAAAGTCTGTAAACTATATCAGTATTCTATATTACGTTGACAGCTATTTGTGAAATACAAATAACACAGTATTATAATAACACAGAACAACTACTTTCAGATTGGCCAGATTGGCCTACCAACTAATGTTACCCATCACGGTCATGCATCAAGCATAGAGGAAGCTCAGGTTCTCATTCAGAAACTGCTAAGCACCGAAAGTGAGCAGAAATCGACAGGGATACCGCTTCCTACTCCGTTAATTCCCTCAAAGTCAGAGACCAACTTGAGTGCTGGTAAGATTTTATTGTTGATGAAGCTTTATGTCATGAAGTCATGAATTATTCAGTCCCATATATATAAAATAACAAAATATTGGAACAGCTATTTCCTCTTTTACAGTATAAGACAATGCAGATCAGCAAAAAGAAACATCTCCTACAAAGCATATTCATTCTCACCCTATGATACCAGTGATAGGCATGGTCACTTGCAACAAACTAGAAAATCAAATGAGTAACCATGGAAATGAGAAGGGCTGCAGGAATGACTAGAAGAGATACAAATCTGGAAAAGAGAATTCTATAATACAAAGCCAGCAAATCAAAGGGTTTTCTTACTTAGAGAGAATTGTGAATCCATACCATAAATGTTATACACAAAAACAAACAGACAAAGTTGCAGAACACATGTGGATCAAGAAGAAGATTGAAAGATTGCATCAGAGAAACTCTACAGTGGCATGATGTGTCTATGCTTGAAGTGACCAGAAGAGCAACAAGCAGAATCTTGTTATCTCCCTTGACATCCGAAGTGGTAAAAGAGGAAGTGGAGAAGAAGAAAAAGACAAAGGCAAAGAAAAAGAAAGAGGAAGAAGAAGAAGAATAAAGTATATAAATAATGTCTGGTAAAGCTGTGTTCATATCAACCATGTATAGCGAGATCATTTATGGTGTAGTATAGTTTGAGGTTTTGAACAACGGGAAAAACATCATGGAACACAGGTAGTAACCCATAAGTGCTCCATTCTTCTTCTAATTCAAGTCCGTGCCTGAAGAAGCTCAGCACAGTGCACAGGCTCTGTAGTACCGGCTAGGATCCTGAAATACTTTGGGTAGATTTTTTAACTTCAAATTTTGCCTGGGCAGTGCCCTTAGGCTACATACAGTGTAGTATACAAAAATGGTGACATCTGATTTTTAAAAATTTATGGAACATGCGCTACAACTTCGAAGGAAGAGTCGATCCTATCTTTTTTTGGGGGCCAGCCTCCTGTTTGCAAACCCGTTTTTAGAGTGACTGGTCTTGACTATTATGAATCTCCGTCTTGGCGTTTATGTGTGGCTCAGCACGTCTGCATCCCCGTTTCATACCCTTTCTGCTACCCATTTTCATAAGGCTGTTTGACAGCAAAGATGTACTGCCCCGGGAAAATCCTGTCACTTCTTGTCTTGAACCCAGATCATTTTTTTGGCAGGCTAGCTTACTAACCAAGTATATCAAGTATCATCATCTTCGTGTGGATTCCAGGGCTTCATTGTAGTGAAAACAAGTATAGACCCACTGCCTACCCTAAAGCATGTCGTAAGAGTTGACTAATTGGGAGCTACCTTTAAAGGTTAAGTGCATCTGCCTGAGAGGCAAGGAACTAACAGTCTCCGTACAAATGAGCCAGAACTGTAAAAGGAATGTGCAGGACAGGACTAGAGTCCAGAAGTGGACAAACAGCCAGAACTTTCCCACTGGAGTTCATAGCCAGCGAGTGCGATAAAGAATAAGAAGAGAAAAGCATAATCTTCATCATCATCATCAATCAGTAGGCCCCCTACAGAAAGTTGCTCCCAACGTGCCTGAAAGTCTCTCTTTCTCTGGCCAGTTCTCCAGCCCTGTGTGCTTTCATAGCCACTGCATCTTTAGTCTTGTATCCACCTGTGTGGAGGTCTGCCTCTGCCTCGTTCTCCAGAAACTATACCTTCCATTACCATTCTCTCCAGCCCACATTGACATTTAACATGGCTAGAACATCTCAGTTGTCAGGATAGAATGAGCCAATTCTTCATGATGATCAAATGGTGTAGGATGTCCATGTGTTGTTTTCTTCTTGATGCTCAGATAGTGTAGGATGTTGATGTTGTTTTTCTTCTTGACGCTCAGATGGTGTAGGATGTTGAAGTTGTTTTTTCTTGATGCTCAGATGGTGTAGGATGTTGATGGTTGATGTTGTTTTTCTTTTTGACGCTCAGATGGTGTAGGATGTTGATGTTGTTTTTCTTCTTGATGCCCAGATGTTGTAGTATGTTGATATTGTTTTTCTTCTTGATGCTCAGATGGTGGAGGATGATGATGTTTTTTTTTCTTGATGCCCAGATGGTGTAGGATGTTGATGTTTTTCTTCTTGATGCTCAGATGGTGTAGGATGTTGATGTTGTTTTTCTTCTTGATGCCCAGATGTTGTAGTATGTTGATATTGTTTTTCTTCTTGATGCTCAGATGGTGGAGGATGATGATGTTTTTTTTTTCTTGATGCCCAGATGGTGTAGGATGTTGATGTTGTTTTTCTTCTTGATGCTCTTTTTTTTTTTTTTCTCAACGTATCCAGAAGCCATGAGTTGTAAACCCTTTGGCTCGGTACTATGGATATCGCAACCCTTCGGCATTGATTCCATTATAGGTACCGTTGATCTGGGAGAAATGTGGCTTTTCTGCCTACCCCCGGGAATGAACCCGGACCACAAGGAGTTCGTCACCCGGCCGCCGCGAAAGTCACGTTTAACCAACTTCGCTAGAGAGCTTCTTGATGCTCAGATGGTGGATTATGTTGATGTTGTTTTTCTTCTTGATGCTCAGATGGTGTAGGATGTTGATGTTATTTTTCTTCTTGATGCTCAGATGGTGTAGGATGTTGATGTTATTTTTCTTCTTGATGCTCAGATGGTGTAGGATGTTGATGTTGTTTCTCATCTTGATGCTCAGATGGTGTAGGATGTTGATGTTATTTTTCTTCTTGATGCTCAGATGGTGTAGGATGTTGACGTTGTTTTTCTTCTTGACTTTGAGCATATTAGGGTTAAAATGTTGAAATAAAGCGGCTGTACAGATGTATTGCATGCTTGGCTGTGATTTGGGAGACTCACGCTTTAATCTTCGGTAAGAGGATGGACAGTTTTTCTGTCACCAGCCAGACGAGCCTAAATCTGCAGGCGGAAGTAGTAAATTCAGGCAACAATGGCAATATTGGCAGTACAAGTAAAATACACATTTTTTTCCTTTTGGCCCATATAGTAATAGACCAATATATTTGTTGACAAATAGCACATCAATGGTAATCATTGTGCTGGCCACCTTGATTTCCCAAAAGGTTACCTGGCACCCATTTTAGGTTGGGTTGACCTGAAAACCAAGGTCAGTTTAAAAAAAAAAAAATCTGCCTTGATGTAGATTTGAACCCTAGACCTTTGGGCTGGCAGGCATGAGTCTAGCTGCTACACAAGTGTAGCTCCTGATGGTAATGTTTATGTTCTGAATTAACAGCAGATGAAACATTATCTTTATAAATTGTTTCAGTGGCCGGTGGTCTTCTAGCACCAAAGGTTTTGCCCAGAAGTCACACAGCTCAAGAAATTGGAGATAATGCTCACTCGCTGCAGCCACAACCAGTTCCAAGACAGCGTAGCGTGGACAACATACATTCAGGTCATACAGGAACTGTGCCATCAGACAACATAAGTGATACAACCTCATCTTCCAGACCACGACCTACACCACGCGTGCAGAGCAGTATTATCGATGGCGATAGTCTTTCAGATTCTGTCCATTCACGTAACCCTCCTTCTCCATCACACCGACCAGGAAGTGTACAGATGAGTGCCACAGCAGCAAATGGACAGACTGTGCCATTTCGAACAGCACCTCCACTTCCAGAAACTAAACCTGCCCCTCCACCAACTGAGCTGAAGCATCCCACAGCCATTCCAGCATCCGCTGCTGCTCCTACTCCACCTGCACGCCCATCTAGACCCTCAGAAAAAGTTGTATCCAAACCCTCAGAACCAGTTGATTCATTTTCCACATCTTCTAGTGGCCAGTTAGGCTCTCATTTGTTAGACAGAGAAAATAGCATAACTGGGAAAGCACATGAAGATTCAGATCCTTTTAACACGGAGTTTGCCAGATTTCCTCCCACTGCATTCCGTCCACAGCCTAGCTTACCTGATCCCTTTGATACCAGGCACATTTCCAACAGAACAGAAGTAGCTGTGGCTTCAGACCAGGCCAATAAGAAATCCATTCCTGATCCATTTAACACAGATCATGTAGCCCAGAACTCCCAAGCTTTTGATGATCCTTTCCTCACTACCAGTCATCCTTTCAACCACCCGTCTTCTGATGCTCAGAATACAAGCTCTTCTGTGGATAGTTTAACCCTTTCTGAACAAAGCTTGTCTCTTCCTAGTGCAACCAGCAATGACTTTGACCAGTCTGAATCTTTTGGAGAATCTGCATTTCAGGCCCCGGATATGAGCCCGCCACCCTTACCTTCAGACATAGGTGCTCCCAGATTTACACCCACACCTGTAGGTTTATCATGCCCACTTGAAGATCCTCCTCCAGCCCCAGCAGGTTGTCCACCAGCTCTGCCTGCTCCCAACAGACCAGGTGGGGTGCCGCCACCTGTGCCGAGACGGCCAGTTTAACCGACTGCCATCTTTGATATTGTTTGTTCTAGAATGATATGAAGTTGTGGTTTAGAATATCTTTATTGTCATCTTATTCTTTTTTTTTTGCTGATTGGTTATATAGAAATATGGATTTAGCACCATATGTACCACACATCAGTAGTATGAAAAGATCCTTTTCTCTTATTGGCTTTTCAAGTTACCATATTTTTTTTCGGTGCATATGACTATATGTTTTCCCTCATTTTGTTAAAGTTTCAAATTGGGGGTTGTCTTATGTACAAAAAAGTGTTTAAAATATTTCCTTCTTAATTGTAAAGTGAAAATTTTGGTATAGGACCCGTTTTTATTGGGCATATAGGGCTACACTTATTAGTGTAGCACTCCATGGGTGATGTGTTCACCATCACGCTGGTCGCCTTTATTTTCCAGGACTGTACCTGGTACCCATTCGAGACTGGGTTGACCTGGGAACCAAGGTCATTTTTTAAGAAAAAAAAAAGTCTTGCTCTGTCAAGACCTGAACCTACGACCTTCTGATCCGCAGGAGAGAATATAGCCGCTCCACCACGGTGGCTTCCATTTCCTAATTGTGGGCTAAAAAAAAATAGAGGTGGACTTATACATGTGGGGGAGCCACTGTAGTTTAGTAGCTAGGCACTCACTTACAGATCTGAAATTGGGTTTGAATCCAAATGGTGCTAAATCTTTTTATTTTTTTTACAGAAATGACCTTGGCTTCCAGGTCGGCCCAGCTTGTATGGGTACCAGGTCAAGTCCTGGGAAGTAAAGGTGGCCGGCATGATGTTGACCACATCACCCACCAAGTGCCGATTTACTGTAAAAATGTGGGTCTAGCTCTTTATGCTTAATCTACCTTAAGGAATGAAAAAGGGCCCTTTACTTATGCATGTAGGCTTCTTTTAACGGAAACATATGGTGTTTAAGAAGTGTCTGTGCTAATTAATCATCATTCCCTTATTCTGACAAAACTTCAGGGTGCACGACTTGGTGTATCTTCTTTTGGTACCCCACTTTATAAATTCCTTAGAGGTTGAATGGACTGTCCGAGTTTTGCCCTGTTGAATTGTCATCCAGGGTGTGACTCTTGAAGACACAGCTGTGGTAGAATCATGAGGTAGCAACACAGAGAGGGAAAACAGACAAGATATAATAAATTTGCGCAATTAAAGTAGGCCAATTTTTTTTTTTAATGTTATGTTTTCTTTACTAGTTTTATGATTTAATTGTCCAGGGAGCTTTCCGTTGATATGTAGTGTACCTTAGACCAGCGGTTCTCAACCTTCTTAATACCATGACCCTTTATTACAGTTCCTCATATTGCGGTGTAGCCCCAGTCATAAAATTATTTTCAATGCTACTTCATAACTGAAGTAAATGGGGAAGCATTTTAGTCAAATTTCTCTGGAATTCCTTGAATTAGCTTGACTGCAGTCACCAAAATAAGGGTCATGACCTGCAGGTTGAGAATCGCTGCCTTAAACACTTGATGTTATTGTAATTTAAAAAAAAATGTTATTAATGCATTACTGATTGTTATCGTATTTCAATTATTGATGTTTACTGCATAATATTAGTACTTTCTTAAATTGTGTGTCTGCCGTTATTTAGTAATCTACTCAAAGGTTACATTGGCTTTCATGAATGAATAAATGAATCCAGCAATGGTGTCATTGCACTCAGAGCATTCCAGCATGTACTCAGTCTTTTTCCTTAGAAGCCGGTGAAGAGTTCCAATAATGATGGTACCGTTTGTAACCTGATGTTTGCTTGCAAGGTAAGGTGAGTAGTTACACAGATGACACCGGTTACCACCATTAGTATGGGGACCCATCGCAGGCTGTTGAGGAGTGAAACGGGGCTTATATGGGCTGGCCCTAAATGTTGTGATGCAGAATCTTGATGCAAATGAATCCAGATACAGTCGAGTCCACTTAACTTGAACTCGGATAAGCTGAATTTCGGCTAAGTCGACATGACCAGCTTAGTCCCGGCAATTTTCTCTATTGTGTGTGTTGTCTGGATATGTAGAAATCCTGATAAGTGGAAGGATTTTCTTAGGTCCCTGCGACTTCTACTTATCCAGACTCGACTGTATAGCATCACCAAATGGTCATTGACTTTCTTTACCTTGTTTTTTTTTCTTCTTTTCTAAATGTGTTTTTATGAAAGCAGTATTCTTTGTGTTTGATAAAGACTTCTTATATCTAAAGCATTGAGCATATTTTGACTCTCTTAGTTGCATCTGATTTTTCTTCAGTGTTTTTTTTTTCATATGTGATATTTGTTCATTTTTGTCTTTATACATTCTTTGTTTTATGGGTAGTGTTACACTAGCCCAGGGATTACAAGCTGTCTCTGTGAAGTGTAATTAGAACTAGCACCTCTCTTAGAATTTTCATTGATGTTAGCAGTTGTCAGTGATTTTGTCCTAATCTGTCAGTGATGTTGCTAGAATCTGTCAGTGATATTGCTAAAAAAATTTTTGTGATGTTCTCCTAATCTATCAGTGATTTTTGTTGTAAAATGTCAGTGATGTTGCTATAATCTGTCATTATTATTGCTAAAATTTGTGATGTTGTCCTAATCTGTCAGTGACGTTGCTACAATCTTCATTGATATTGAAACAAATTTGTTTGTGATGTTGTCTTAATCTGTCGGTGATTTTTGTCCTAATCTGTCAGTGATAATGCTGGAAATTGTTAAAATCTGTCAGTGATTTTGTCATAATCTGTCGGCAGTGTTTCTAGAACCAATAGATAAAAAATAATCTGTCTTAGTATTTTCTTGTATATTAAAATTCCTAAGCGTGTGCACTCAAATGGTGCACGGAAAAAAAAATGCAGCAAGCCTTGTTGATGCCAACTTCCTTCGGAAGAAAACATGTTCTTCACGTTCACCAGCTGTAAACTCTGGTGGAAAGTTCTGGTTGTTCATCCACTTCTGGACTGCAGTCCTGCTCCAGAACCCGATTGTTGTGTGTGCATCAGTTTTACAGATCTGATTCACTTGAATGCAGACTGTTGGTACTTTGCCTCTCTGGCAGATGCACTCCGACCTCAAAGGAAGCTCCCAATTAGTCGACTTTTAGGACATGCTTTTGGGTAGGCAGTGGGTCTGTTCTTGTTTTCCCCACAATGGAACCCTGAAACCCACACAGGAAGGAAGAAAACTTTACACAAATATAATTATGTTATCAGCATTAACATATTTTTGTTACTGTTAGTCCCCACTTAGCACAGATTTTTGCTTTATTGGAATTTGTCTTAACCAGGCTTTACTATATGATTACTCCTTTACTTGCATCAGTTAATCTTTTATTATTGAGAATTTTCATGCTTTGTACCATCCAACAGCTTCAGTGAACAAAGTTTTAATATCTGATTGTTACTATAGCTTGTGTCTATGTGGTCCCCATCTGTGATCACATCTGCTGAAGACTGCAACAGGCCAAGACACAATTCTAGGGCTTTTTTATTCTGTGACAATTTGCGGCAGCCTGGTATGAGCTATTTGTTACGAGTTACGAACAGACATAACAGCGCTGGGGACATTCACTGGGGACATTCCCATAAAAAATGTGGTACATTTAATATATTGTGGAAGTTCAGAAGCTGAATTAATATATGTGGAACAAAAGTAATCTATTTAACAACTCTGAGAAGCTGATGATGTTAGTTTAACATATGTGTAGCACTGAAAACATGAAACTAATATCTGTGTAAAACTTAAGTCATTAATTTAACATCTCTATGAAGCCCAGTGCATTAATTTAACATATGTGTGGAACTGAAAACATTAATGTCTATGTGGAAGTGATGTTTGTATCTTGTTCATGCTGAATACTGCTATTATTAGTGCTAAAATTACAAACCATTGTTTGAAATGTGTGAAAGTAGCCAAAGCTGAGAGGGTTGGCTTCATTAGACTGGGTTTTGCCTGTCTCAGTCCTCTTTCAGAGTGGCTAGTCACCTGCTAGGAGCCTTGCAGTAATCACTCACTCTGTAGCTCTAGTAAAAACCCCCTATATCTTAAAAACAATTTGCAGAAACCTAGTGAGAATAAATCTGACGTTGCCTGTAGCGAGAGCATAAGGCATACCAATGGAAGCACCCTGAAGCAGAGGAGTCGCTAATAGCTTAAGACTTCAAAACATCACAAAAGAATAATGGTAGGCACAGTACTGGTAAATGATGTCACAGAACATCAAAGAATTAAATGGTTTGGTCATCTGGTCACAATGGAACAAAATCATCCAGTCGTTCTCTTCCTTGCATATGTCCTTCCTTACCGAGTCCACTCCAAATTCCTCATTCACACATTTCTGACACATATTATTTCATCTTATCTGGTGTCTTCTGTCAAAATTCATTTATATATGTTCTTCAGAATATCTCTAGCAGTTTTTGAAAGTATTATCTCTATATTTACCACTTTAAGCCATGGCCACTTAGAACAAAACATTTTCACATTTATTTCACTTAGAACAAAATTTTAAACATTTTGTTTAAAACCTCACAGTTTTCTTTGTCATTGAGTTAAATTGGCAAGGGGAAACTGTCTTATCTTATCCTTCTTAATGTTCACCCGTTGTAAACTCTGGCAAAAACATGGTTTTTTGTCACTTTCTGGACATCAGTCTTGTTCCATAACTTGAATTTTGTGTGCACATCTGTGTTAAAGATTTGGCTTATTTGTATGCAGACTGTTGGTTCCTCGCCTCTCAGGCAGATGCACTCCAAAACTCCTCATTTAGTTGCCTTGTACGACATGCTTGTTTGGAAGGCAGTAGGACTATTCTTTTTTCCTCCAGAATGGGACCCGGAATACACATGGCAAACAATCTTATCAGTCTCCAAAGAATATGTTTATGAGTCTTCGCAAAGATATTGGTGTGTTGAATTGGAGTGTTCAGAACACCTTATTTTAGTCTTCAAACTATGTAATCAAACTTGAGACATCTGATTTTAATGCGTCTGCAGCAGCCTCTTTCTCTTTAATTTCAAGATATTGCTGACGTATGCGATGGGGGAATGTAACGCACATGTGCCAGGTATCTAAGGGATTGCTTATACATATCAGTCCTTTACACATACAGGGTTCCCTCAGCTGACGAACCATAACCACCCACTCTCAATGGCACGGCACATTCTGATAGTGTTTATAACGAGTAAAGAAAGGCCAACCCAGACAGGAGAACCACAACAAGCCATGCTAAACCAGCACGCCATATAGCTGCAACTTTGCCGACCCCCAACACACATGGGCCAACACAACCATCCATTCAAGAAAATCACACGACAGCACTCTAAAGTACAACTTTTGATCCACCACAATCATAAAATATTGTTAAAACTGTCACATGACCAGTTCATGCATCCATTGGACTTGAACGATTTACTCACACATCCACACACTTTGACTGAAAGCAGTTGACTCACTCTACCACAGGATCATCTCACGTGCTGTCGGTCCACGGATTTCACAATATCAATGACGGACCATAGTGACATGTTCGCAAGCTCGCCATGAACTTCAAGCGACACATATTTCACCAACTCCAAGTGACTCACGTCCCACTCTCTTCTAGTGGCCCCAAATGTTTACCTTAACAACCCATCAACCCAACATAAATGCGGTGTGCAGCCATGCCTCAAGTCTGGCTTCATTAACTAACTCTTTACACACCAAAATAACTTTCACACACAACAATTGGGATAGAATACAAAATGATGTGGAAGAAAACTAATCATCCACATCATTATGCTCTAGAATATGTGAGGGTCTCATATTTTATACCATAAGGATAATATCTAAATGTTATAGTACCAGTTGTACTCAACTGTTGTGCATCATCAAACACAGCTACAACAACTACCAGCACTGTGTCTTATAAAACAACCAGCAGACATTTTTATGGGACAAAATAAAAATGGATTCTTATTCCATAGCTCCAAAAATTTAGTATGCCTGATATGTTTACTTAGTGCTTGCTTTATTCATAAGGGTAAACTGACCAAGCAATTTGAATTGTACTTTGAAAGATATGGATTCACGTTTAGACTGATCACATTCCAGGGATTCCCTGGTATAGAAATTCAAAACTGTTTTCCTGTTGTAAATATCAATAATGCCATACAAACAATACATTAAAAACAATGTTTTCTTAGTTTGATTTTGTATTTCAGCAGAAAGGATTAAAATTTTGTGCTTCATCATATGTTGATTTAACTCTAGTAATGCACCTGGCGAGATACAGCGAAATATGCCAGGCAAACAAATTTTGGTGTATATTGTTTGTGTCTGCATTATTTAATTTCCATGGTAGAAAATTTTACCTCGGTCAACTTTGCATGTTGCCCACAGTAAAAATACAGTTCCAAGCATCCTCCTTGTATTTGATACCACTTAATTGCATTGTTGAAAGCTAGTTTGATATATACATTTGTTACTCATTGCTGCTGTTTTGTTGTAAGTATTTGAGGTATATTCATACAGCTTCCTTGTATGTTATTTTTTTTAAATGATAATTTAATTTGAGCCTCTGCTGTTGCCACTGAGCCTGCATAAAGTTATAATCTCTACATTATTGGAAGTAAAGGTAGGCATAGCAGACGTGAGACGCACACTAGAACATGAGACAGAAGTCTTGTTAAAAAGCATACACTGGCAATAATAGCTTTGGGATGCTAATGTGCATGTTGTAGGAAAGAGAAGAGAGAAATGTGAGCACTAGTGCTTTGTGGAGGTTTAGCTATCCAACTGATAGATCATAGGTCTTCATAGCAAAGTGATGAAGGCTTCACTGGCAACTCATCGACCTGGTTTGCTTCGAGTCGCTTTCGAGAATAGATGCCTCCGAAAGCTATTGAATGTTCACTGGTCGGACTTTAGGTCCAATACATCTATAAGACAGGAAACAAAACAAAAATATGTGTCTGATTTTATTAGAAAGCGTCGCTGGAATTACATCGGTCACGTACTCAGAATGGACATACAGAGACTTCCCCACCAAGCCTTCGTATGGTCACCAGAGGGTAAAAGAAAACAGGGAAGACCAAAAGAAACTCTCCGTAGAACCATCACAAGGGAGAGCTCAACCATAGGTTTCAGTCGCACTCAAGACCTACATCAAGTGGCAAAGAACCGACAGACGTGGAAAGCTATGACCTCTGCCCTATGCGCCATCTTTGGCACAAGAGGAATAACTAACTAACTACAATATAAAGATGTGTGCAAGCGGCACATGAATGATATGGGTATTGAAGTAGATTCATGGGAACAAAATACTGTGTTGAGTGGTAGGGGAAAATCAGGAAAGGAATGGGAGTAAAGACAAAATATTATTGCAGAAAGGTTGAGAGCTGAGCGTCTGAGAAGAAGCTCAACGTGTGATGGCAAAAATGGTCCTGAAATCCTTTGCTGTAATAGTGGAAGACTTTTCTTAACGCGGACAGATCTTTGCTAGTCACACTTGGTTTTACGATGGGCTGTGATTCTTTTACCTTCTCATAGCACAAGATAACAACATCATATCTGAAAAGACAGATGGTAATGGTAGTGGTAATGTTAGTTTTAGCTTCATAGCAAACCAGTCACCCCATAGTTGATCTAATCCTGTGCCAACAAAAAACACACAGAATGTTCATCACAGTCCCTTGTGGAAAGATTGACAGACTGCTGTATAAGCACATGCACTAGCATACACACACATTAAAAGCATACGGTAGCCATCAGAAATGCTAACACAAACAATCTGACATTAGAAATGCAGTTCATCATCGACGTTAGCAGAGGTAACAAGCAAATCAGCAGTTGCACACACAATCAATTTTAATCACATAAGGGCACCACCAAAATTGTGACGACAGGCCACGCACCATTTTCTGAATCTACAATTCACACCACCACATTGGTCACAGTAAAAAAACATTCCAGATAAAATCTGCAGCTCACAGTGTTGCACCATGCACTCAACTCAGTAGCTGGGCAAACAGAAAGGTGCCAGTAACAACACATTTAAATTACGATGATGTCTTTGGGTAGTGGCCACCTCACCTTTATAACAGCCTTAGTACTGGCTGTAAGTACATAGTTTGTAGACATATTGGGTATGACTGTATGTATGCAGAAATAAATGTTGAGATTTTTTTAGGGGTCTTCTTCTTCTTCCTCCTCCTTCTCCTCCTCCTCCTTCTTCTTCTTCTTCGTCCTCCTCCTCCTTCTCCTCGTCCTCCTTTTTCTTCTTCTTCTTCCTCTTCCTCTTTCACTTCCACTTTTACTTCCTCTTCCTCTTCTTCTTCTTCTTCTACTTCTACTTCTTCTTCGTCTTCGTCTTCTTCTTCTTCGTGCTCACTAGCTGTAAACTTTGGCGGAAAGTTCTGGTTGTTCATCCACTTCTGGATTGCGGTCCTGTTGCAGAACCTGAGTGTTGCGTGTGCATCTGATTCACAGATCTGACTTATTTGTATTTTCAGACTGCTGGTTCCTTGCCTCTCAGGCAGATGCACTCCGACTTCGAAGGAAGGTCCCAGTTAGCTGACTCTTACGACATGCTTTTGGGTAGGCAGTTGGCCTATTCTTGTTTTCCCTATAACAGGGCCCCGGAACCCACACAGGAATTTTTAGGGGTAAAAGACTTTCTCGCAAAAGAACAAATGAACAAAGTCGTAAAAGAGGTCAAAATGTTTGCATGCATCTGTCCATGCTTTTATTTTTGGTGAACTTTCTAGCCGTATTTTATATTCATTCATCATGAAAAGTTAGTTGCATATCCTTTACAGGACATTGGAGAACCAACCTCAGCATTTGTTGGCATGAATGTATAGAAGTTTGCCTTTGCTGTCTGAATGGTGGGGGTTTTGATAACACTGTCGAAATTAATGCAAACCAGTCTGTTGCTAAATTATCTGCAGCTGGAATGGATCTGGATAGCTTGGAACATGAAGCACAGTGTCTTACATCTCTTTACAAATATTGCAAATTACGCTACATGAAGGCTGTTTAAATACTTAGATTTTTGTCTGTTACATCCATAAACTTCCAGTTAGCATTCCATTTTGTTGACCGAAGATGTTTTGTGCTATTTTTTGTGGCATTGATGTTTTCATGGTGTTTGTCATTTCAAGATAAAGATGTTTTTTAATTGTTCTGCTAACATTTATTCCATTTAATGGTGACACTTGTTTTTATATGCTATTATACATATACACATTTTAGAAACAGCAGTAGCACAGTGGCTACATGTTAACCTGCCATTCTAAAAGTGTCAGGTTCTAATCCGCTGTGTGTGGATTTTGAAACAAAAACAACTGATTTTGCCTCCGAAAAAGAAAATCCTGGCAAGTAAAGACGGGTGGCATGATTCTGACAACATCTTCCATTCTTTTCTTTTGGTTCAGTTTTCGTATGCTTCAGTCAATAATTAGGTGGGCTGCCTCTGTAAATACACATGTTGGTTATAGATCCTTCCCATGTGGGTTCCGGGGCCCTATTATGGGAAAACAAGAATAGACCCACTTCCAACCCAAAAGCATCTCGTAAGAGTCAACTAATTAGAAGCTTTCTTCAAAGTCGGAGTGCATTAGTCCGATCTGACAAATGGATGCACACACAACACTCAGGTTCTGAAATAGGACTGCAGTCCAGAAGTGGACGAACAGTCAGAACTTTCCACTGGAGTTTACAGCCGGTGAATGCGATGAAGAAGAAGCGTTACAGATCCCTCGTGGTTCCCCATAGCTGGCTCTGCACACTTTGCTTCTGAGGCCACCATTCTCTTCGTAGTTGTAAGTATAGTGTGCAGCCCTGTGGTACATTTCAACCGCTCCTCGTTTATAATTGTAAGGTTAATTTCTTAAGTTTTGCACATTTTGAATGATTTATTTCCATTCCTCTTAAAACTTGATACCTGTAGTGCAATACTGTTTTTTCGTATGCCCATTTTTTTTTTTCATTTTTGTGTTTGCTAACAAAACTATAAAGTATTATTATTATCACTCAAGCAATTTCGATTATTATTATCTTTTATTTATACAATTTGGATGCCTGATCTTTCATTAAGATAATAGATTAGTAGTGGTAGTGATAGCAAATTTGTAAGTTTTAAATAATTATAATTATTATAATGTTAAGCTTTAGTAACTTTTTAAAAAAAAAGTGAATGATATTTACTGATGTCATACCAACATGGGCAGTCGCCGTGGCAGAGTGGCTAGACGTGCGCCGCGGATCGGAAGGTCGCAGCTTCGTTCCCTGGCCGAGCCGGATTTTTCTTAAAAAATGACCTTGGCTCCCAGGTTGACCCAGCCTTGAGTGAGTACGAGTGCAGTCCCAGGAAGTAAAGGCGGCCGGCGTGATGCTGACCACATCACCCATCTTGTGCCGTTGGTCTATAAAATATAGGTCTAGCCCTATATGCCCTAAGGCGTGGAAAAGGGTCCATTACTTTTTTTTTTACTTCATTAACATACCAACATGGGTTGTTACCATAATTATTCTTCCCAGATCACCCAAGCAAACATATTTTTTTGTTTGTAATGCATGCATGTTTGATAAATGAATGTAAAACAGCGACATTTATGGTGCTCACAATATAGACTCACATTATAAACATTTATAGACTCACTCAGAACTTACAGAAAAGTTGAGTAACAAATGTTAAGGAAACAACAAGCTAACGCAAAGTGTGTGGTAGTGCAGTAGTCCAACAGTGAAACATAGCTTATTCACTTGACATTATTGCATGTGAATTGCACTGGGATATGCCGAAGGTTGTTTGTGAAGTTTTACTTTAGGGAAAATTGAAAGATGGGTCCTCTTTGTGTGAGTGGTGGGGCCCCTTGATGGAAGGGGGGGAGGGGGCGGGGGTTGCAGCTGCTTTTTTTTTTAAATTGTGAATTTAGAAGCAAACAGAGAGGAAGAAGAAGAAGAAGAAAAGAAGAAGAAGAAAAATAATTTTTAAAAAAAGAAGAAATAGAGAAAAAAAGAAGAAGAAAAGAAGAATAGAAAGAATTTGAGGAAAATTTGAAGATGTATTTGTGTGGAAATTAGACCCTCAATTCCATTGCTTTGACATTGCCAGCCAGCCTTAATGTGCTGTAATTCTATTTCAAATAGTGATTGGCTGAGTGCTTAAAATGCCGGACTCTAATTTCGCTTTGAAAACTGAAAAACTGATGTCATTTGTTTTCTTTTGAGAGAAAAAGATATGTTATATCCACAATTTGATGGCAACTGGTTTATCCATGCGGCCCAAATTTGTCAGGCTCAGAACCTCTCCGTCCTAGGCCACCTGAAAAAAAATGGTGAATTCAGGCAGAAAAATAATTTGTATTTTCACAGGCATCTAAATAACTGCCATTTAAGACTAATTTTTGAAATTCAGATATTTTTAGACCAAGATTTTGTGTGTGTATATATATATATATATATATATATATATATATATATATGTGTGTGTGTGTGTGTGTGTGTGTGTGTGTGTGTGTGTTTTTTTTTTTTTTTTTAAATTCAGTAATTCTTGCCAGAATGGTTATAAATTTGTCCTGAGTAAAGTACTAAGTAATAGTTTCTTTATTTGTTTTGATTATAGTGGTATTAGGTATTTATAAATGTTTGCCTGAACAGAGCACTGTTTATCATGTATGCAGTACTTTTATTTGTGGTCTCTATAATTTGTCATGCGTACAGTATTTTTTTAAATTATGGTATGTACAATTTTTTATGAGTGCAGTACTGTTATCTTCGGGCCTCAAACATTTATCATAAATACAGTAATATTATGTTTGGTCTGTAAAATTTGTCATGTGTACACTAATTCTGTATGTGGTCTCTATAATTTGTCATGCATACACTACTTCTGTATGTGGTCTGTATAATTTTTTAAGCGTACACTACTTCTGTATGTGGTCTATATAATTTGTTAAGCATACACTACTTCTGTATGTGGTCTGTATAATTTTTTAAACGTACACTACTTCTGTATGTGGTCTGTATAATTTGTCATGCGTACACTACTTCTGTATGTGGTCTGTATAATTTGTTAAGCGTACACTATTACTTATGTGGTCTGTATAATTTGTTAAGTGTACACTACTTCTGTATGTGGTCTGTATAATTTGTTATGCGTACACTACTTCTGTATGTGGTCTGTATAATTTGTCTTGCGTACACTACTTCTGTATGTGGTCTGTATAATTTGTTAAACGTACAATACTTCTGGATGTGGTCTGTATAATTTGTTAAACGTACACTACTTTTGTATGTGGTCTGTATAACTTGTTAAGCATACACTACTTCTGTATGTGGTCTGTATAATTTGTTAAGCGTATGCTACTTCTGTATGTGATCTGTATAATTTTTAAGCGTACACTACTTCTGTATGTGATCTGTATAATTTGTCATGAATGCATTACTTCCGTATGTGGTCTGTATAATTTGTCATGCATACACTACTTCTGTGTGTGGTCTGTATAATTTGTCAAGCGTACACTACTTCTGTATGTGGTCTGTATAATTTGTCATGCATACACTACTTCTTTGTGTGGTCTGTATAATTTGTCATGCGTACACTACTTCTGTATGTGGTCTGTATAATTTGTCATGCATGCACTACTTCTGTGTGTGGTCTGTCATGAGTACAGTACTACCTTTAGCTTGGCTTACTTTTGCAGAAAAGTGAGCGTCACCGAATGGGTAGCTTTGGGTTATAATTGTGACTAGATTATTGCGCCATATAAAGTCGTCTACCGGCCAGCCAGTGATTGACCTGGGCGCTGATGGTGTACAGTACTGTTTTTTTTTCCGGTGGTCTTCATACTAAATATTTTCCATAAATGCAGAACTATTTGTGTGGTCGGTATAATTTGTCATGAGTACCGTACTGTAATGTGTGGTTTTTTTATACTAAACATTTATCATAACTGCAGCACCATAGAGTGCTTTTTTTTTTTTTATAACTATTTTTGATCTTTTTTTTTTCCCTCATAGTTACAGTGCTGTCTTGTACTGCCTGTTACATTTAACATGATTTCAATATTGTTTAGTCATTGTATGTATACATTTGTCTTGAGTACTGTACAGTATAGTGCTGTCTTTTTAAAAGAATTTCTTATATGTGTCATTAGTACAGCATTCTAATATTGCTGTTAAATTTGACATGTATAGAGTACGATTAAGAGCTGCATATATACAAATATCTGTGTATTCGAGTTCCATAAGTACAGTGCCATATAATGCTATCAGTAAATATTTGTCATAATTACATTTCTCCAGGTCATACCGGTGTGTTGGGAAATGAGCAGGCAGATAGACTGGCTGGCTGTGCACTACTTGGTGGTGAATTGATGTATGAAAGGTTAGATATTGTGAGGGCCCTTTGGGAGCAAGTGAACAGTGTGGAGGTGCAGATAGATCATTACGGTCTAAGGAGAATGGCGCTGGGAGGAGTTACCAGGGGATCTGGCCAACCCTCACCACTCAGGGGAAGGATGAGAGGAATATACATTCAGACGGTTACTAGTACTATCAGAATTAGAACTCTTTACTTGCTGCTGAAGATAGGGACTTATGGGAATGTCCTGAGTGCTGTGATGTCGATTCTTATTCAACATTCGCCCGGATCTCTAGCGTAGTTGGCTAAACCGGACTGCGCGGAGACCGGGTGACGAACTCCTTGTGGTCCAGGTTCACTCCCGGGGGTAGGCAGAAAAGCCACATTTCTCCCAGATTTACGGTATTTACAATGGAATCAAGGCTGAAAGGTTGTGATATCCATAATACCGAGCCTAAGGGTTAACAGCTCATGGCTTCTGGATACTAAAACAAACAAACAAACAAACAATTCAACATTCAACAGTTTGTCATAAGTACAGTACCATCCAGGCCGTCAGTATTTATTTAATGTGAGTAGAGCACAGTCAACTGCTGAGAAATCTGTGTGTTTTAATTAATTAAACATATTCATATCTTCATAATTCTAGTCTAACTGTAGCTATTTAAAGTAGTGTCAATGGTTATAGATACACCTACCATTTGTAGCTTTAGATTTTGGTGGTTATGAGGTTTCTTGTTAAATGTTAATGCTAGTAAATTTCATGTAGGCAACTTTGACTTGTGTCTTTTATTGTTTGTTTGGGCTGGGATGATATATACATGCTTGTTGTATGGTTTGGTGATGTCAGCTGTTTGAAGAGCAACAGATGAAATGGCAGGAATGCCTGGGTACACAGAGTCAGAATGAAGACTTGAGCGCAGAGAAAGGGGAAGATCATGCAAAAGATGGAGCTATGGTATCATTGAGATCAAGCTTAGAGACATGACAGTCAGCAAGACTCTTTCAATCCTCATCAGTTATCAATTTAACCCCTTCTTTCACAAGAAATTCAGCTTGTAAGCAATAAATACTTAGATCTGTAGGAGTTCAACAGAGGCCTAATGGAACAGAAGGGGTTAAACTGGTAATGTAGATACAACATGTCAGTAAGACATCTACTGTGATAGAAGACAGCAAGAACATTATGTTATGCTCATAATACCAAGAAACATATGGTGAGGTGCTTGGTACTAAAAGAATTAATTTTTAAAAAATAGCACACAGTGCATCCTTAAATGAAAAATAGCGAGCCAAGTTAAGTTGCATTGCGTTAAGTTGTATTGCGTTAAGGTGTATTCAGCTGAATTGAGAACCATTATCACATCACAGTGGATTTTCTCTTAAGTGCTCTGCCCCTCATTTTTGGCTGCCAACACAAAATTCCAATTCAGATGTACCAGTGGAAGTTTGATTATATATTAATCTTGCCATTCCTCTGAGTGTTGAACATTGGCCAGAATCCCTACTTCTTACTGCACCATTCTCTTACAAGTTTAAAGTTTCACAAAGCATGCTGAGAACAGTGGAGACAAGTATATTCCGTGCAAGAGTGGCAAGCACAGCTATAGGGTAAGCGTCCTTTGGATATTTAGTTTTGTTGAATTGATGCATGCTACAGAAGCTGTGGTAAGACCTTTTGGAAGCAGATGAAAAATACAGAAGTACAAACAGATCATCCCTCTTTTAAGAGAATGGTGCAGCAGGAAGTAGGGATTTTGCCCAATGTTTAAGTCTTATTCTTCTTGGCATCCTTCTTCTTCTTCTTCTTTGTATCTCTCTTCTTCGTTTTTGTATTCTTCTTCTTCTTTGTATTTGTCTTCTTCGCCTTTGTATAACTCTTCTTCTTTAAATTATTATTCTTCTTTTTTGTATCTTTCTTCTTCTTCTTTGTATTCCTCTTCTTTTTCTTTGAATTCTTCTTCTTCTTCTTTGTATCCCTTTTCTTTTTCTTTGTATCCCTCTTCTTCTTCTTCTTTGAATCCCTCTTCTCCTTATTTTTTGTATTCTTCTTATTCTTCTTTGTATTCCTCTTCTTCTTCTTTTTTGTATCCCCCTTCTTCTTCTTTTTTGTATCCTTCTTCTTTTTTGTATCCCTCTTCTTTTTTGTATCCATCTTCTTCTTCTTTTTTGTATCCCTCTTCTTTTTTGTATCCCCCTTCTTCTTCTTTTTTGTATCCTTCTTTTTTGTATCCCTCTTCTTTTTTGTATCCCTCTTCTTCTTCTTTTTTGTATCCCTCTTCTTTTTTGTATCCCCCTTCTTCTTCTTTTTTGTATCCTTCTTCTTCTTTGTATTCCTTTCAAACGAATATTTTCTTTTTACCACAACAGAAAATCACTAATGATCAATATATTTATAAACAGCATGATTTGTTTATTATTTTCATGGGAGAATTGACTTACATCTAGGGTCACAATAATACAAAGCTTTACACTATATAAAATATCTCACAATACATATATATACATCATTAACATGATGAAGTCCATAACATGTAAATATAAATGAGACAAATAAAATAAAAAAAAAAAAAGATAACAGCAGCCACAGGCACTGGAGGATGAAGTAGCGTTAAAAGACCCTATTTCATGACATGAGTAGCATTGGGTGTTAAGTCTCCTATAAACTTTTAAAACCAACTGACTCTAAAAGAGCATTTTTCAACACAAATTTCCTACCAACGCTATGCTATCAATGCTAAACACGGACACTTTCTTTATAAACAGAAGGAAAATAGTCACAACAGAAATGAAATGCTTACACTGCTATGCTAGTTGTAACAATGACAGATTGAATCAGGAACAATGATATCAGGAGGAGAGTCGGCACAGAACATATACTGAACTGTATAGGTAGACAACAAATCAAATGGTTTGGCCATGTAACCATAGTGGCTGCAGACAGGGCACCTCAGAAAGCAATGTTATACAGATACAACTTTAGCATTCCGGTGGTCAACCACGCAGAATATGTACAGCAGATATATCAGAGACACTGAAAAGTACTTTATAGAAAGCACACAGAAGGACCCAATCCAGTGATCTCTTCCTGCCCTGACGGTGCAAGTCATTCCGGGGGAAAGATTAGAAGTATTAAAAAAAAAAATACGCCAGTGGCACAGTGATGAATATCAGGACAGCTGCTTTTACTTCCAGAAAACTATACTCAAAATATGACATTTTATTGAAAACGTTTGTAAAACGATCTGCTCATTAAAAAAGCAATCTAAAATCCAAAACTACAACATTTTTCTTAGTGGCAAATAAAGCTATACAATCTTCCTCTTCTTCTCCACCACCTACATGTTGTTGTTGTTTTCTTCTTCTCATCTTCCTCATCATTGTCTTCTTCAAAACTGATGGAAAGAGGGTAGGGGAAGGCAAAAAATACAAATACCTGGATGGCTTGGCCACCTGCATGGGGGTAGCACAAGAGCATTGACATGATCCACGATACTGTCAATTAAGTTAGCTGGTGAATCATGACCACTTAGGTTTATCAGCATGGCACAGATGATGATTATAACATTTCGGGTGTAAAGGGTGCTGAGTGAGGATTTAAAAAAAAAATTAAAGGTGAGCCAAAATATACAGTTTGGGAACCTATGCTATTGACCTCTGTCTCTTCTACAACTAATATTTCAGTCATCGTTATCTTCTTCTGAACCGGTCTTTTCCACAATGAGCTGATAGCTGACATCACAGCACCCGGGCAATTCCCATAAGTGTTCTGTCCCCACCTTCAGCAGCGAGCACAATTCCAATTCTGATGTTACCAGTGGCAGTATGATTAATCTGTCTTGCCTTTCCTCTCAGTATAAAGTATAAAAAAAGATCCCTTGGTCTATGCTACATGTCTTCTTTTCATTTAACAAGGGGGTGCCTGGTTGGTTATGTTCTTAGTGCACTTGTTTCCATAGCGAGGCGCACACGCCGTCTGGAGGTGACAGACCCAATTTCCGGCATGGTAACTATAGCTTTGAATTGAATATTGTCTAGTGTGTTCGTCTATCTTTCTACTTCTTTATATGAGTGCCGATCAATACATTGTCTGTTCCTTCATTAATATATTCATTTAACCAAAGAATGTTTCTCTTTCTTTTTGTTGCATGGAATGTTCTTGTTTCATTAGCTTTTCCGCAGCAAATATTTACCATTTTTTTATTTTATTTTTGAGAATTGCAGGTGAAAATTAAACAGTATATCAAAACAGTATATCGAAATAGTATATCCAAACAGTTTATCAAACACACATAATCCCATATCAGGGATGAATATTACAAAGCAATATGATAATCATTTTCTGAAAAGCTGTAAATGTGAATACAAAAATTACATGAATTACAATGATAAAATATGACATTTAACAAATAAATTAAATATAATCAATAGACTTAACATACTAATTATTATCTAAAAGGCTTGAACAGGATATAAGTTATTTAAATATTATTACTGTTACCCAATTTTGCTATACTGTACTGAAAGCATTTTAAAACTTGAAGAATTTATACACATAAGTGTATGTTTACTGAAGTCTCTTTTTATTTTCTACCAGCTGTAGAGACCAGCCAAAAGTTCTAGTTGTTCATCCACTTCTGGTGTTCCAGAATTTGGGTTTCTTGCCTTTGAGGCAGAGGCACTGCAACTTCAAAGGAAACATCTCCAATTCTTTGGCTTTTACTGCATGCTTGTTTGGAGTGGGGTTGGTACTAGGGAAGGGGCAGTGGGTGTAGTCTTTGTCCCCCTCACACTATGCAGTTTGGTTTATCACAACTTTTTGAAAAGCTTATGGCAAAACTGCTTTAAAAATACATATGTGATATTAAATACTCAATGAGCTGTAGGTCGTGGGTTCAAGCTCCGGTGCAGGCTGGGACTTCTTTACCTGGACTAGTAATTTTTCCTGGTCTCTGGGTAGTGAGATCGGACGCCTGTGTGTATTGTTGCCAACGTTAAAAAAAATCTCTTGGCAGTTGGAAACTTGGAAACGGAAAAGAGTAGTCTAACGACGCTGCCCAGGAAACAATCTAGAGCTAAAATTTTCCCCAAAATTATTTCAGGACCCTAGTCGGTGCTACAGAGTTTGTGCAATGCGCTGAGATTTTTCAGACTCAGGTTTGAGACAGAATGTAGAACGGAGCACTTATGGATTACTACCCTTGATGATGTTGGTCCGACCTCCAAACTTAAACAGTTTAACTGAGCGGTGAAAAGGTTACCAATAGGCTGCTAAGGAAACTCGCTAGTCTGAAGTTAAAACTAGATTTAAAAAAACCACTTATTGAAGAACAAGCTAGAAAGCAAAACATAAATTGGCTATCCTCCAACTAACGGTCGGCAAAGATGGCGGCCGCAAAATATCCTTTCGAGCCACAGTCGCGTGATTTAAAATTTGCGCTCACGCGGCGTGGAATAGGGCTAAACTAGATGGTTAGGACCCATGAGCAGCAGCCGCGGTGTGCTCGTGACTGCTAGTGCGCAATTGACACGTGGCTGTGGCTCGAAAGGATATTTTGCCGACCGTTAGTCGGAGGATAGCCCACAAATTCCCCATTGATGACAACATTTTGTTGTTGTTGTTTACATATTAGAGTGAATGTACCGAAGAACTTAGTGGTGAGTAGCAAGACTGATGAAAACAGAGCAAGGGGGTAAAGCAAAGAGATGAATACTTGGATGGCTTGGCCATGTGGATAGAGCAAGATAGGAACACAGACCTGATCCGTGATTGTGTGGGAGGGTGACAAATGATAGTGTATATTTATCGAGGGGCATTTGTAATTGCTAAATACGACAAACACATTGTGTTAATGAACACCGAGGGTGTTCTATCCATTAATTAAAAGTTGCGAAAACACCATTATTTTGTATGTGACTGTTATTGCCAGTTAGTCTTTCCAGTTGTGAGCCAAATCATGAATAGCTTTGTTTTCATATATTTCTCTGACTGATGGGTCATGAGGCTTTACAACATTGACGATCATCCCTCTGGCGAGCAGGCTGTCTGAGATTGCTAAACGGGTAGGACTGAGGTAAGTAATGGGCTTGAAACAAGCCCTGGCCAATTTTTCTGACACCTTCATTCCCTCACTGTCTCCAAGGATCATACTAGACACAAGCAGAAACAGTGTTAAATTGAGAGGATAAGACACATTCATTAGCATAGTAACATTTCCTTTAAACATGTAAGAGGACTAGAGGTAATAGCATATGTAGCATTTACTTCAGTTAAGTGGGTAATATTTGCTCCTTCTCCTCCTTCTTCTTTTTCTTCTTCTTCTGTTTCTTCTTCTTCTTCTGTTTCTTCGTCTTCTTCTTCTTCTTCTTCTTCTTCTTCTTCTTCTTCTTCTTCTTCTTCTTCTTCTTCTTCTTCTTCTTCTTCTTCTTCTTCTTCTTCTTCTTCTTCTTCTTCTTCTTCTTCTTCTTCTTCTTCTTCTTCTTCTTCTTCTTCTTTTTTTTTTTTCTTTTCTTCTTTTTCTTCTTCTTTTTCTTCTTCTTCTTCTTCTTCTTTCTTCTTCTTCTTCTTCTTCTTCTTCTTCTTCTTCTTCTTCTTCTTCTTCTTCTTCTTCTTCTTCTTCTTCTTCTTCTTCTTCTTCTTCTTCTTCTTCTTCTTCTTCTTCTTCTTCTTCTTCTTCTTCTTCTTCTTCTTCTTCTTCTTCTTCTTCTTCTTCTTCTTCTTCTTCTTCTTCTTCTTCTTCTTCTTCTTCTTCTTCTTCTTCTTCTTCTTCTTCTTCTTCTTCTTCTTCTTCTTCTTCTTCTTCTGTTTCTTCTTCTTCTTCTTCTTCTTCTTCTTCTTCTTCTGTTTCTTCGCGTTCACCGGCTGTAAACTCAGTCAGAAAGTTGTAGCTGTTCTTCCTCTTCTTGATTTTAGTCTTGTTCCAGAACTAGACTTTTGCGGGCACATCCGTTTTAGGCAGATGACCCCGTCCTTGAAGCAAACATTCCTAACTAGTAGACTTTTACGACATGTTTGTTGGTGAGCAGTGAGCCTATTTTGTGTTCCCCATAACGGGAAACCAGAACCCACAAATAAGGGTAATATTGTGGGTGTCCATTACTTTGTCTAATCTTGCCGTCCTTTTTAAGATGCAATTTTTGGTTATTTAAAACCCTACTCTGGCTCATGCCAGGGACCGCAAAATAGCCAGGCCACAAATATAGCCTAATGGCTGAACGCGGTTTCTGGGACCTCTCCACGGTGATCCTCATCCACATGGTGGCACATTGTGTCATCGGGTGTCTATCGCACTGTGTGATGTCCTGGTGGGATAGAAAGTCAGTCATTCAGTCAGTACATTACTTTAATAATATACAAGATATAAAAAAAACAAAAAAAAAAACAAAAAAAAAAAACTCACGCTGGTCGATAGATAGACAGTCTGTCAAAATTCATTTCTTCAAGTTTCTCTTCTAGCTCAGCCTAATGACAAGAGAAGAAACAGATAATAACCCAAGCACGATGAGAGTCTATCACAAGTTAGGGGATGATGATGTTCAATGTTAACTCAGGATGTCAAATAATTACAATAACCATACCATTCGGAATGATAGAATCAAGTTTTTTATTTTTTTATTTTTTTAGTAAATCGCAACATCAAGGGAGCCGGACTTTTGTCAAAACTGATCTTGACTCCAAGACTTGATGCTGACCACATCTCCTATCTTGTGCCGACTGGTCTATAAAAATATTGGTCTTGCCCTATATGCCATTTACACCTAAAGGCCTGGAAAAAGGACTTTTACTTTTTTACTTTTTACACCACATCAAGGAGCTGATGAGATTTAGTCGGGAAATCACCTGGACCATATAGTATTTGTAGCACAGCTCTCTTCTTTGTTGCTATTGCTGTTGTCATACCCAGGTTCGTCTTTAGGTTTGCTACAGGAGGAGTCAATTTGAAGAGGAGCGAGGAGAAAGATGGTCGTGTCGATAGTGGTGATGATGATGATGTCTTGCTAGCTGCATGCTTCTCACGTAACTCGGATGCTTGTATAATAAGGTGTCTGGAAACAACAGTTCTCTTCTACACTGTCTTTATTGTAATATCTCAGCAATGACACAAACAATATCAATAATATTCTAAAAGGCGCTATGTTCTCTCTGTGGCTAAATAATCGTAGGTTCGCGTTGTGTTCTTCATCTCTAGTTACTTTGTTTCTAGTGTCTGTAACTGCCACCTGGCTTCTAGTGCTGTTTGGTACTAACGGCTTGATCGTCGACTCTAACATCTCTACAGTGTTCCTAACGTGTCTCTGTCAACCATGGATCCAGGTATCTTGTGTGTTGTCTCTGTGGCTCGATGTCTCGTTTCATGTCTGCTCTCTAGTGACTGTCTTCGAGGCTAAATACGACCGGCTGCTCTCCTTCTAGTGTTGAGTTGGCATCTCCACAACTGCGAGGATCATTGAGATTAGTCGCTCGTCCTCTGAGTCTCAACAACTGAAGGCATTCTGTGAGTTGAGCTAACATCTCTACAAGTAAAGGGGCTTTGAGAGTCCATGTGACTGGTCTCTCCTCTCTTGAGTCTTGTGGACTGAAGAATTCTCCTGAGTGAATTCTTACCCAGTATTTATACTTGGGTGCTGGAATGCTAGTTATTTGTTTTCTTCTCATCTTTTTTGCTTCTGGAAAATTCTAGTACGTCCAAACTTGTTTACTATGTACGTTTTCACGTGGAATTTTCTAAAAATATCTCGATTGCATCGGATTTCATCATCCTATTCTACGCAGATATAGTAGTCAAACTGACAGCTGACGTCAATAGAAGCTTATGGAAAACAAGTATAATTGCGTTTGCTTTAATAGGGCACGTCAACAAGTATTTACTAGTGAGACAAGGTTGGGTCACATGATGAAACAAACGCATTTCAAAACTTCTAGAAAGAAGGCCAAGGCCAGACAACATGAGTTTGATGTTAACAGCTAGTTTGGCGGGAAAAGAAGATTCTGGAAAAGGGAATGTCAAGGTTACCAAAACTTGTTGATTTTCAGTACATCATAACTTTGTGCCTTCTAAAAAACAAGCTATGACCCACTCTGTTACATATTGGGGGGGGGGGGGGGGGGGGAGTCGGGGAGTGGTAGGGTTAGGCGTAGTAGTAGCTGCTGTTCATTCAACACTAGCCCTAACCCTACCCACTCACGCCCCCCCCCCTCCCTTAACCTTAAACTGTGAGACGTTCTGGGAATTTTCCTACCAAATCTCGTCGGCCCCGTGATGTGCTGAAATACTAGAAAAGAGCAGAATCAAGAATAAGAATTACAGTACTCTAGACTTTCTCGAACATGATCTTTTGCCTTTCTCCGTAGAGAAGTTCTCACACTTCTTCTTCTTCTTAGCTCTCACTGACTGTACTCTCCAGAATGTTCTGGTTGTTCGTCCAATTTTGGACTTCAGTTTTTGTTCCAAAACCTTGAATTGTGTGGGTACATCTGTTAGCAGATGATGTGGCCTACCTGTGTGCAGACTGTTGGCTCCTCTCCACTCAGAGATATTTTAATAAAAAATACCATGTGTAAAAGTCGATTTCTGAGCACTAGACAATCTGTAAAAGGCAAAATAAATTAAACCTGTTCGCAAATTTGAAAATGTAATGCTAATGTCATACTAGAATGGAGCAAAAACACAGAGCACAGCTCAGACAATTACTAATACAATGCAAACATCAATAACTATTTGCTTTAAGTTGAGTTGTGTTGAGTCAATGATGGACAATACAGCACTCAAGATAAGAAATTGTAAGGGCCCTTTGGGAGCGAGTGAACAGTGCAGAGGCGCAGATCATCACGGTCTAAGAAAAAAGGCGCTGCGATGAGTTACCAAAGGATCTGGCTGACGCTCAACACTCAGGGGGAAGAATGAGACGGTTACTGGTACCATCAAATTTGGAACTCTTCGCTGGCTGCTGAAGATGGGGACTGAGCACCTATGGGAGTGTCCCGAGTGCTGTGCTGTCGATTCTCAATTCAACATTCAACAACATTTAACATCGTGCATTAAATTACCTTCACTCTGCCAAATAAATACCAGCTGTCTTTCTTTGTACCATTGCCTGTGAGCATGGTGAAATGTTTACATCCTTGCTCCTTAGCTACCTGAGCAGCCGACACACAGTAGTCGCGGGTAATACGAATGTAGTCTTCCTGTTTAGAAGTTTAGGAATAGAGAAGAATATAAGTGTGTGAGTGGGTGGACGTGTGCGCGCGTGTGTGTGTGTGTGTGTGTGTGTGCGTGTGCATTTATATAAACATTCTGGGAGCTACTGTGGTGCATATTTGCCACTTTGGATCTTTTATATCCAAATTTAGATCTTTTTCATTGTATTTAGATACTGTTTTTCACGTTTAGATCGTAAATATTTTTCTAGAAACTTTTCATATGGAGTTAGATATTTTATAGATTTTTTTCTTTCATTGTCAATTTAATAATTACTGTGTAAAATATTTACTACAATATTTGTGTACATTGTGACAACTGCCATTACTTGAACTTTGAACTCTCACTGGGGTCAACGCACAAATATCTGGCAGCCCGGGTACTGATTAATAAAAACGCGCCTAAATCATACTAACTTTGTTTCAACCGTATCCTCACTGTCACTCTGCTGACTTTGCGTTTCTTTTTCATGTGATTTAAAAAAAAAAATAATTGCTCACCTTCTTATGTGGCTTTCACTTTGAAAAAAACCTTTCAACATGCCAAAAGTAAAGTATGAGCAAAAAATTTGGAAAGAGTGGTTGCATGATGACAAAATTAAAAACTGGGGATATGACCAAAGCTTGTTGTAAGTACTGCAAGTGGGAAATTAAAGCGAAAATACAAAACTCAAAGAGTCATGCAGAGACTAAAAAAGCATAAAACTGCAGTTTCATTTAAAGATATTACACCGCTGACATCTGTTTTCAGAACTATACTGATAATTGAATCATCAAAAGTTTAAGTATCAGTCGCAATGTTTTTAATTTGTCACTGCGCAATTTCAAACTGTGACCATTTGATTTGTAAAAAATCTTGGACTAGTTCAATTTGAAAAGTGTGATGTAGAAAGTATAGTTTAGGAACTGAAGGACCTTTTAATCAGCAAACAGTTAGGCTTGAAGAATTTGGCCGTAATTGGTACTGATAATGCCTCAGTGAAGGTTGGTATAAACAATGGCGTTTATGCCAAGTTGAAGGAAGCTAACCCATCGTTAATACTTATAAAATGTATGCGTCATTCATTGCAGCTAGCATTATCACATGCTTCATCTAAATATTTATCAAGGAATTTGGAATACCTTTTTCCAAATCATTTGTCAGACAACAGCAATACAATACAATATATACAACCTTGAATGATGGTTCCACACCACCGAAAAATCTGTCAGATTGCAAAACTAGATGGTTATCAATTTAACCAGCCGTTGAAAGAATTATGAAGCAATGGCTGAAGTTCAACACAGACTTTGAAATAACAACCCCCGTGTGGGTTCCGGGGCCCCATTGTAGGGGAAAACAAGAATAGACCCACTGCCTACCCAAAAGCATGTCGTAAGAGTCGACTAATTGGGGAGCTTCCTTTGAAGTCGGAGTGCATCTGCCGGAGAGGCAAGGAACCAACAGTCTGTATTCAAGAGAATGAGATTTGTAAAATTGATGCACACGCAACACTCAGGTTCTGGAGCAGGACTGCAGTTCAGTAGTGGACGAACAACCAGAACTTTCCGCCAGAGTGTACAGCTGGTGAACGTGAAGAAGAAGAAGAAGAAGAAATAACAAGACAAAGTGAAAAGTGCTACACAGCTGAAATACTTTATGTACAGTGATGAAAACAATTTGTCATTCATTCTATTTTTATAACCTATTCTAATGGAAGTGCAAAAAGTTAATAAACTGTTCGAATCTAAACTTGTTGATAAAGTCAAATTACTTGATGATCTCACCTTGCTATTTCACTCAGTAAAAGACTGGTGTTGCCAACTTCTAAAGCTGATTTGCTCACTTGCACTATAGAGAGCTATTTGGCTCCTAAGCCACACCTTGGATATTAAATCGAATCAAAAATTCAAGAGAACAACTTAAGAAAACGCTGTCAAGATTTCCTTATCTCCTTATTGAAGCAATTGAAGCAGAGACTTCCTGAAAATCTAGATGTTTTGAAAAATATTTCACTTTTTTCTGTGAGCAACATACTTCAGCCAATAAAGAACATACCTAAATATTGTCAAGTTATGAAATTTTTAGGGGCTACTGATAATAGTGTCGCGGAGGCAGAATATCAGTTAATCAAAATAATGTTAGCTGAATGGACAAACAAAACAGAAACTAAAGCGTTTTGGAGTGAAGTGAGACAATTTAAAGATGCCTCATCAAACAGTCCATTCTGTAAGCTCTTTAAAGTGCCATGTCTACCATGATACTACCCCACTCAAATGCTGACGTAGAAAGAGTTTTCAGCGCTAGGAATTATATCAAATCTAACCTTAAAAAAAAAAAAAACAGGATGATATCTGACCTCTTAAATGCTATCGTGCCATTAAAATTCGGCCTGGTGAGACTAGAGAAATAAGCCTACTGTTCCACTTATAAATAAATTTGAACAGCTAAAGCATACCAGGGTCATTTTGGATCTAAAGCTTCAACTTCATTATCCAAGCTAAGTTTATCCTGTGGATCTTGTGAGGCAGACATCAGTGAAGATGAGGACATGATTATGTAGGGTAAGTCATAACAAAAGCTATGTAATTTTTGACTTTTTCAATTTGGATGTTTTTTCTAAATCTTTTCCACGCAGATTTAGATCTTTTTAGATATTTTTTGACACCGTTTTGGATATTTTTTGTCAAAGAAAAGTGGCAACACTGCTGTAGTGTAGCGGCTAGCTGCTCGACCACAGATCCAAAGGTAGTGGATTCAGCTCCTGGCGGAGTCGGACTTTTAAAAAATGAGCTTGGTTCCCATGTCAACGCAGCTACCGAGTGTCGATTCATCTGCAGACAATAGGTCACGCCCTCTAAGCCCAATACATCCCAACGCATGGACAATGGTTCTCTACTTATATATATATATATATATATATATATATATATATATATATATATATATATATATATATATATATATATATATATATATATATATATATATATATATATATATATATATATATATATATATATATATATTCTTCTGGGAATGGCAGCGTCTCGTGGAGTACAGACTAACTTGCCTCAAGTCTAAATTTCCTTTGTCATCTCTCCCAGCTCCTTTTTTTTTTGTCTACCTAAATCCACGTCTGCCCCAAACTCATTTCCCTGTATGCTTCTGTCTTCCAATATTACTTTAACCATCTGAGATTCGGACCTTTAGTTATATATTCTCAGTTTTCCTCATTTTGTGGTGTTCCTCATTTTGTGCTGTTCCGCATCAGTGTACGAAATGTGTTTAGTTTTTCTCCGTGCATTAGTTATTATGTTAAACCATTTAATTTATCGTATTCCGAACAGGCACTAGTTTATCAATGGTTGAGTTGAGTTGATTCACGAACCGAAATCACAGCACTCGCGGCATTCCCATAAGCACCCTGTCCCCATCTTCAGCAGCCAGCGAAGAGTTCCGATACTTATTGTACCAGTAGCATTCTGAATCCGTTTGATCAGTCCGTTTATATCTCATTTTGATTTCTGTAGCGGTAATACATCCATTGCCGGCTTGCTAGGCCTGTCGCAACTTCACCAGAGCCCCGTTGTGCTACCAGTGCCAGGCATGGTCACTCACAACAAACCATAAAAGAAAATAAGTAACCACGGAAATGAGATGTCTGAGAAAGGCTGTAGGAGTGACCATAAGAGATAAGATCAGGAATGAGATCATAAGAGAACAAGTCGGCACAGAACCAATTCTGGATTACATACAAAGACAGCAAGTGAAATGGTTTGCCCACTTAGAGAGAATGCCTTGTGACACCATACCATACAAAGCATACATGGAAAGAGAAGAAGGACGTAGAGCACGGGGTAGACCAAGAACAAGATGGAGGGATAACATCAGAGAAACTCTACAACAGCACGATGTGCCTATGGTCGAGGCAGCCAGAAGAGCTAGAAACAGAACCTTATATCTCCCTCGACACCCACAGCGGTAAAAGAGGAAGTGAAGAAGAAGAAGAAGAAGCATTCTGAATGAACGTTCGTCTTGCCTTTCCTCTGAGCCTAGAGCATCTGGCAGAACCTCTCGTCACTCCCCGCTGCATCAATCTCACCTGACTGTGGTGGTCCATCTGCTCCTCCGAATTGTACACGCTCTCCCACAAGGCACTAACCACGTCTGCCTTATCATGCATAAGTATTCTACCAAGTTGTGCAGAGTCAGCCAATATGTCCGCCTGTTCATTTCCCAAAGCACCGGCGGTCCCAGGGGAAAAATCCAGACAATACTCCTCTCCCGTGTCCTCCGCAGTGAAGCATGTCACTTTGCACGAAGCATGCCTGTCCTGATCACCCTCAGCATGCTTTCTGAGTCGGTTACAATCACCATGTGTGTGCGGAAAGCTGCAGTGACCGCCTCCGCCTTAATTCCTAAGCTGGATGTTGTGGTATAATATGCCAAACTCTCTATCAATGGTTATAGTTTATTAGCAATTGTTTTAGTCATACTCCATGCTTCTGCTCCACACAACAGTAAACAGTGCTGATTTGATTCTTTTGCTTACTTCTGTTGTCCTACTGTTTATGCTGTGAAGCAAGGCTATTCAACTAAATTTACTTAAGGGCCAGAATTTAGACAGACAGGGGATCATCACAGCCTAGAAGTCCGAGCCACAGCACAGAAAGATCGTTAATACAAAACAAGTGGCAATGTTCCATGGGCCTCTTGCTAGACCTTAGCTAGTCTCACGTGACCCTTGGGCTGCTAGTGGAATAGTTCCGCTGTAAACCATCGTGGAGAGGAGTTATAGTGTCTTTCTTGTTGCTGAGCATGTGTTAATGTTGTATGAAGTGTCATACAGTGTGATGTAGTGTCTTTCTTGTTGCTGAGCGTGTGTTAATGTTGTATGAAGTGTCATACAGTGTGATGTAGTGTCTTTCTTGTTGCTGAGCATGTGTTAATGTTGTATGAAGCGTCATGCCGTGTGATGTAGTGTCTTTCTTGTTGCTGAGCGTGTGTTAATGTTGTATGAAGTGTCATACAGTGTGATGTAGTGTCTTTCTTGTTGCTGAGCGTGTGTTAATGTTGTATGAAGTGTCTTACAGTGTGATGTAGTGTCTTTCTTGTTGCTGAACATGTGTTAATGTTGTATGAAGTGTCAGACAGAGTGATGTAGTGTCTTTCTTGTTGCTGAGCGTGTGTTAATGTTGTATGAAGCGTCATGCCGTGTGATGTAGTGTCTTTCTTGTTGCTGAGCGTGTGTTAATGTTGTATGAAGTGTCATACAGTGTGATGTAGTGTCTTTCTTGTTGCTGAGCGTGTGTTAATGTTGTATGAAGTGTCATACAGTGTGATGTAGTGTCTTTCTTGTTGCTGAAAATGTGTTAATGTTGTATGAAGTGTCATACAGTGTGATGTAGTGTCTTTCTTGTTGCTGAGCGTGTGTTAATGTTGTATGAAGTGTCTTACAGTGCGATGTAGTGTTTTTCTTGTTGCTGAGCGTGTGTTAATGTTGTATGAAGTGTCTTACAGTGTGATGTAGTGTATTTCTAGTTGCTGAGCGTGTGTTAATGTTGTATGAAGTGTCTTACAGTGTGATATAGTGTCTTTCTTGTTGCTGAGCGTGTGTTAATGTTGTATGAAGTGTCTTACAGTGTGATGTAGTGTCTTTCTTGTTGCTGAGCGTGTGTTAATGTTGTATGAAGTGTCTTACAGTGTGATGTAGTGTCTTTCTTGTTGCTGAGCGTGTGTTAATGTTGTATGAAGTGTCTTACAGTGTGATGTAGTGTCTTTCTTGTTGCTGAACATGTGTTAATGTTGTATGAAGTGTCAGACAGAGTGATGTAGTGTCTTTCTTGTTGCTGAGCGTGTGTTAATGTTGTATGAAGTGTCATACAGTGTGATGTAGTGTCTTTCTTGTTGCTGAGCGTGTGTTAATGTTGTATGAAGTGTCTTACAGTGTGATGTAGTGTCTTTCTTGTTGCTGAGCGTGTGTTAATGTTGTATGAAGTGTCATACAGTGTGATATAGTGTCTTTCTTGTTGCTGAACATGTGTTAATGTTGTATGAAGTGCCATGCAGTGTCTCATTTACTCCTCCAGCAATATCTTTCTTGGTCGACTCCTGCCTTGAAGCCTGATGTTCTCAAGTAGTACACTCTATCTGCTGGCTGATTTTTGTTCAGTTCTGACCAGATAACCAAAACAATTGATTCTTGGATGTTCCACAGAATCATGTATTGTGCCTACTTATCTGACGTTAGAAATAAATATGTTTACTTTCTGTTAAAAAAAGTAAAGGACCCTCTTCCACACCTTTAGGCATATAGGGCTAGACCTATATTTTTATAGATCAACAATTGGCACAATATGGGTGATGTGATCAGCATCACACCAGCCGCTTTTACTTCCCAGGACTGCACCCGGTACCCACTCAAGGCTGGGTCGAACTGAAAGTCAGTCATTTTTTTAAAAAGTCCGTCTCCGCAAGGGAGCGAATCCACGACCTTCCGATCCGCACGAGAGCGTCTAGCAGCTACGCCACGGCGACTCCCACTTTTTTTTTGACTTCCATAGATTTCCACGTTCTTCTTTCATATTCCTGCTCTGCTGGTCTGAAACTTACCTGACTTATCCCTTTACTGGACACACCCAGGCAACAAAATCCAGTGTCCAGGCCTTGGAAAACGTCTTTATGCTCATGTATTTTACCAAAGTCTACAACTTTCTGTTTCTGGAAAGATGCAAGAAAACATACTCTTTCATACCAAAGTACACACTTGGTGTGATAGATATTTTTCTTCGTCTGCCTTCTGCGCCCCAGTGGAAATAGGCCTGTACAAACTCCCACCAAGTCCTTCTACTCTTCGCTATTATATAACATTGCATAAGCCTATGGACATGTCCGGTGTGCAATGATGATAACCCAAGTAACTAACTAACAAATTAACTAACTAAGAAACTAACAAACTAACTAACTAACTAACTAACTAACTAACTAACTAACTAACTAACTAACTAACTAACTAACTAACTAACTAACTAACTAACTAACTAACTAACTAACTAACTAACTAACTAACTAACTAACTAACTAACTAACTAACTAACTAACTAACTAACTAACTAGCTAACTAGCTAGCTAGCTAATTAACTAACTAACTAACTAACTAACTAACTAACTAACTAACTAACTAACTAACTAACTAGCTAACTAGCTAACTAACTAACTAACTAACTAACTAACTAACTAACTAACTAACTAACTAACTAATTACATAAGCCTTGGCCTGTTAGGGTCGTGGAGGCATATCGATGGAAGCACCATCAAACCTGTAATCTTTCTCTGTCTTACGCTTGTTGGGCAAATGCATGATAACTTAGTCCTCCCCAATGGTTTGTTAATAATTTTTAATCATCCCATGACTTTACTGAGAATGCAAACCATATTCTGCCAAACGAAATCCTTGATAGAAAATCAGGACAATTAACGAAAAAGGGTTCATTTGTGAAATACATTATGATTACACTTTGAAGTTGTATTTTTCTTCATTGCTTTGACTTCGGTGGACAATTCTGGTTGTTTGTCCGCTCCTGGACTTTGGTCTTGATCCAGAACTTGACTTTTGCGTGCACACCCATTTTACAGATTTGGCTTTTTTGAATACAGACTGTTGGTTCCTTGCCTCTCAGGCAGATGCCCTCCGACTTTGAAGGAAACACCCCAAAAAAAGTCGCCTCCTACGACATCCTTGATGTGGTGCAATAGGTCTTTTTTTTTAAATAAAGTGGAGCCACGGAACTCATACGGGGAAAACTTTGAAGTAATCTTGTAGCAGGTCCTTTGCAGAACATCGCTCTCATCACAGTCTGCCTAAAAAAAACTCGCCTATCCGCCTCGTGCACTTTCATATTCAAAGAGTCACTAACATCCAATGCCAATCTTCCTGGTGGTCGACCCCTTCCCCTCCTTCTTGGTATCATGCCTTCTGCTATTATTTTCTCCAGTTCGCCATAGCGCTTGATACGACCAAAATATTTCAGCTTTCGAGACAAGATGCTGTTTATCAGCCAATCTTCCTTGATGTTCAGATCTTTTAAAATGTCAGTATCTCTTCTTCTTCTTCTTCTTCTTCTTCTTCTTCTTCTCCTTCTTCTTCTTCTTCTTCTTCTTCTTCTTCTTCTTCTTCTTCTTTCGTTCGCTTGAAAAAGATTTGCTATATCTGCAATGTTGTCTCTAGTATGAACTTCTCTAGTATGAACTTCACTGTCTTTTGTAATTCACTCAGCGACCCGTAAAGTTTGGCTTGCACCAATGTTTCTCTTGGCCAAAAGTTTTGTCTTGATATGTTGTATTTGAAACGATCTTGGAGGACATGATTGTATTTCTTCTCTTCTTTGTCCATAGTAATCTAAAAATCATTCTATAGCATATCAATTCAAATGACCCTATTTTCTTTTTTTCTATAAAGTAAATACTTACAAATTCTGGCCCCACATCCAGTGGTATTTCTCGACGTCCAATCAAGACTACCTTTGTGAAAATTTTAGCTTTGTTCAGCTCTTTCACAAGCGCTTTTCCTGCTAAGCCTGTGTACCCTAGCACAAACGCCGAGCGGCCCAGTGCCCTGAAACGTTCCATTTCTGGCTTGAAATCTGCAGGTGACCTAGGAAACATTCAAGTACCGTACCTGAATGAATAAGGACATTATGCGTTGATAAAGGCGTTGTGTAAATGAAGTCCTGATTGATGATGATAATGATGAAAGACATATTAGCGGCAGCAGCTGCTGCGATGTAGTAGTAGTAGTAGTAGTAGTAGTAGTAGTAGTAGTAGTAGTAGTAGTAGTAGTAGTAGTAGTAGTAGTAGTAGTAGTAGTAGTAGTAGTAGTAGTAGTTTCAGCAGCAGCGACGGGAGCAGCAATCGTAGTAGCAGCAGCAGCAGTAGCGGTTGTAGTATTAGTTATCGTAGTAATAGTAGTAGTAGAAATAGTGGTGGTGGTAGTTGCAGCAGCAGCAGTAGTAGTAGGTGTAGAGCTAGTAGTAAGAAAGTAGTAGTGGTGGTAGGTGTAGCAGTGAAGGTGGTAGTAGTATTAGTATTAATAATAGTCGTTGTAGTAAAAATATAGTTGTGTTGGTAGTTGTAGTAGTATTGGTGGTCGTCGTCATAGCAGAAGTCGTAGCAACAGCAGCAATAGCAGAAGTAACAGTATTGGCACTAGTAGTAGCAACAAAGTCGGCTCTGTGGCTAAGTCGATGCGAACGCTTCGCTTCGTAATGCCGGGATGCCAGGTTCGATCCCAGCTGCGGGCAATGTGACTTTCGTTGGTTTCGACAGTGGTATCAAGAAAGCCGACCGTCCAGTAGCAATGGCAAACTACTGGATGTAAATTGCCTAGAGAAACCACACAACAGCCACGGGCTGTTAGGGTTGGTTCTGCAACGTCCTGTAAAGGATACGCAACTAACTTTTTAGTAGCAACAAAAGTAGCAATAGATGTAGAATATGTAGTAGTATTACCAACAGCAATAAGAGTCTTACTAGTAACAGTAGCAGTTGAAGCTATTGCTGTAATATTACAGCAGTAGCTGTAACCGTAACAAAAGTAGCTATACTAATTGTACTAAAAGCACAATTCGTTAATTTTACCCACGCTCATGAACTAATCCAATAAATCTAATCCAGTAAATCGTAAATGAATATGCAGATGAATGGACAGACGGAGTGGCCTTTATGTAAATGAAGTGCCCATACTCACTGCTTCTGTGTCATGTTTTATCCAGGTCCTAAAGCCAGCCTTGAAATCTTCTGATTTATTTATAGAAATGAAAGCCTAAGCACGCGCGATATGTTATGTCACACCCCAGCGGCTATTGACGGGCGTTATCACAAAAGAACCTGCGACCAACTTAAAAATGCCGAATCATTCCAGCTGGAAAATGCCCACTGCTAGGATACAATTTGGACCAAAGTTCTCGACGTGCTCCCACCCCACTTCCCGTCTCTTTCTCACTGTTGTTAGCTAATAACACGCAACTAACGGTAATCGCAAACGGGGATTGATCTAGATTCTAGACGTGTAGCTGCTACCGATTAAATGCTTAGGATTGTCTATATTTTGGGTGTCGTCTTATGTGTGTGGAGTTATCTGTGCTACTGTGTTTTCTTTCTGCCAGATCAGAGCTTGGACAGGTATGTAGTTTTAAACTGTTTATGTTATATGCTTTTTAGACACTACAAGATATTGTTTTACGTAAACACTTTCAACGTAGTTTATTTCCAGTATAAATTAATGTAATTGTAATGGTGTGTATCGTGTCGAAGCATTTGCATTACTATTATTATTACAGTCGACTGGCAAAGTAGAAGTCGCAGGGACCTAAGAAAATGCTTCCACTCACTTATCAGGATTTCTACTTATCCAGACAGCACACACAATAGAGAAAATTGCCGGGACTAAGCTGATCATGTTGACTTAACCGAAATTCGGCTCTCCTCCGAACTTCGTCCTAATATTATGGTGGCCATGAAATATCCTAACGGGGCTCAGGCATATGTAAAATGCGGACTTTCTGCCAAGAAACAAATTGCGGCAAAACTAGGATTACTTGACAATTTCAAGAGACGCAACATTGCAGACGATAGTAGCAGACGATAAAAGCGACCGTTGACGATTTCGAGACATTACAGACGATGAAAGCGATATGGCGGATAGACCACGCGCTCCCACGCAGATTAGCAATACTGTTCGTTCGATTGAGGATTTAGCAGCGGTAGATGGCAGACCTGCCGACCTTTTTCCTCACACTTTTCGGCATGCGAAAAACGCGATTAAACTCACCGCAGAGCGTATCCCCCGCGCCCTAACGCGCGTCGCGGATGGGGAGCTAAACTAGGTGCCTGGGACTCAAGAGCAAATTAATTAGAGGAAGTTGCAGGAGATGCGGTAACTGCTGCTCGTGAGTCCCAGCCATCTAGTTTAGTCGGCTGTGAGGCACAGTCACAGAAACAGGTCCGCAAGTAACATATCGCTGAGACCCTGTTAGAGCATTTGTTTCGTTATACGGAGCCGGCATATTTTTAATAGAACTGAGCCCCGTAAAGATATTTTATGGCCGCCATAATATTGGGACAAAGTTCGGAGGAGATGCCAAAATTCGACTTATCCGAGTTCGACTTAAGTGGACTCGAATGTATTATTGAATTATTTATTGTAAACATTACACACATTTTTAATGTGTTGAAGCACAACTCGCAGCTGGTTTAATTATTCTTCTTATTTTTTTTTTTTTTTTTATTGGTAATTTTTAACTCTTTCTGTCTTAGGCAGCTGTTTGATGAACTGGCTCTCTTGTAGTGATTAACTCATCTTCTAGCACAGATAGGGGTTGCTAGCATTCATTCTGTCACTGAGAAGTGTTACGTTATTTACCTCTCGTCGAAATGTGAATGACTATGTAACGGCACTGGGCAGGTGGAAAGTTATAATAAATATATGATGTATGAATTTACTAGGCAATCAATCAGCGAAGGATGATTCGGCTATCTTCCGAATAACGGTCCCAAATTATCGCGGCCTCAGTCAGGGCCGCAATCACATTGTCAATTGCGGACCTTTTTCCGGCGACTAAACTAGACTCACAAGCAGCAGCTACCGCATCTCCTGCAGCTTCCTTCATTTTATTTACTCATGAGTCCTAGCCATCTAGTTCAGTGCCACCCCGCAACGCGCGTAGCGACGTGGGAGATACTCTCGGCGAAAAGAAATCCACAATTTACTTTTACTGATGCCATGTTAGGGTATATTTTCGGCCTCGATAATCTGGGACCGTTATTCGGAGGATAGCCGATGATTCTTGGTATAGAAACAGTTAATATTGTTCCTCTCCAGAATTTCTGCGTGTAGAATTAACACTCCAAGAAAGAGAATTCAGCAGAAACAATTCACAGAAACCTCGTTCAACCTTGTGAAGTTAATTGCGTATGCTATACAGGACATTGAAGAACTAACCCCAGCATTTTTTTGGCTGTTGTAGTTTTTCTAGGCAAATGTTACGTTCAGTAGTTTGCCATTGCTACTGAACGGTCAGCTCTTGAAACCACTGTCGAAACCAACGCAAGATAAACCGTCCGTAGCTGGGATCGAACCCGGCGCCCTGGCATTACGAAGCTTGTTTGCAACGCCTAAGCCACAGACCTGATAACACAATTATTCCCTGTGTGGGTTCCGGGGCCCTGTTATAGGCAAAACAAGAATAGACCCACTGCCTACCCAAAAGCATGTCGTAAGAGTCGACTAATTGGGAGTTTTCTTTAAAGTCAGAGTGCATCTGCTTGAGAGGCAAGGAACCAGCAGTTTGCATACAAATGAGTCAGATCTGTAAAACGAATGCACACGCCACACTGAGGTTCTGGAGCGGGACTGCAGTCGAGAAGTGGCTAAACAACCAGAACTTTCCGCCAGAGTTTACATCTGGTGAACGCGAAGAAGAAGAAGAAGATAACACAGTTATAATTAGGACACCCCTCCTACAATTATTAAAGAAACTTGCAGTAGGCATACAGTGTGGGAATACGAATTATTGATTCTTTTCTTCCTCATGCAGTGGTTTTCATATCCAAGACAGAGGTGGGGGGGGGGGGGGGGGGGGGGGATGGCTCCTTGACGAACTGGTACAGCCGTTGCCTCTCGCTCTGAATTAATAATTCCCCATGCGGGTTCTGGGGCCCCATTGTGGGGAAAACGAGAATAGGCCCACTGCTTCCACAATTTAGCATGTCGTAGAACTCTACTAATTGTGGACTTCCTTCTAAGTCGGATTGCATCTGCCTGAGCGGCAAGGAACAATCATCTGCGCACAGTTAAGCCAGTAAAATAGATGCACATGCAAAACTCAGGTCCTGGCACAAAGCCAAAGTGTAAACTGACGAACAACCAGGACTTTCCTCACCACGATGTTCCTCATCCACATGGTGGCACATTGTGTCATCAGGTGTTTATCGCTTGTATGATGTCCTGGTGGGGTAGAAAGTCAGTCAGTCAGTCGGTATTTTAGATTAGTGTTCTTTATGAATATCATATCCCCCAAATGACGTCACAGGACAGTCCAGCATTTTAGAGGGTGGTAAGACTGGGTTTCCCGGCTTTCGAATGCTTTTAATGACCCTAACACATCTAGAACCGACCCTAACCCCAACCCACCTACATTTCACGAGAGAGTGCAGCTTAGGTCCCACGACGCAACCTATTTACCACCCCCTGAAATATTACTGTCCGGTGACCTGTGGATTTCTCCTGTCTGGGGTAGGATATTAATAAAGCACCTAGATCTGTGTAAAGTGTAGATGAAGGCATTCCAACCTCACTTGTCGTTTGTGTTTCTGATATTGTGAAATTGTGTGTTTCTACTTTTCATTTGCTTTGAAATCTTGTCATAATATAATGTCAATACCTGAAAGCCCCGTCCACCGTCTTCTCCAGTTACGCCTACCACCTAAATCACGTGACTTTTTGGCGGAGTCCCCTCGACAATTGGTTACTGATAGCCGTTTCCGTTTGTTGCATTGTTTGACATTTTAATGTGCTTACAAAGTTCTGAGAAGGCCGTGCCCCGTCCAGCCGTGAGATTATTTTGAGTGTAGTAGCATCGCCCCCACCCCCCCCCCATACAATATCCTGTTCAACCCTCATGGTTATAATTAGGATACATAGTGTACATTGAGTTCTCAGACTATATATTTATTGTATATTTATGTATTATGTAAGTATGTATATGACCGATATATAATTTGTATTGTTTCACATACTGTTTTGATTTTGGTTGTGATTATGATAGAAATTGTACTTATGAATAAATGGACAAACTTACTAACATTGTGTCATGAACATGGTGGATTCATTATCCCCTTAGTGTAGTAGTTTATTTTTCTCGGAATTAACTTTAGGGGAAGATTCATCAAAAATGGTATGGGAATTCCTTTCCCTTCTATTTGCGGATTTTAGTTCTGGAAATATATTACTTGATCTCGCTACACAGGTGTCTGGGCCTGTTTATGTGCACCACGTTGTCTTATCGCCATAGGTATTTTACAACGATATATATAGTTAATTGTGGGTCAGGTCTTGGTCAGATATGACTGAGCTACCGTATAACAGTAGCCGGTACTACCTGTCTTCTGTTACGCCGAATGTTGGGCGGCGTTTACCAAACCTGACATCCCATGTTGTGCTAACGGCTTTAGGCGGAGGAGCGCATTGTGTAGGATACTAGCCTTATCCTAGAAAGAGGAAAAGCAGCTTGAAAACTTTATGTTATGGCAGGATAGACCAGGTCCTTAGCCTTGGCTGGCAGCTGGTTTTGGAGGAAAAATAGAGGCGGACAGATAGAGTACTGTACTTGCTCTTCTGATCCAGCAGCTTTTGCAGCCTGCTTTGTTCCAAACGTACTGTTGTTACCTTTCTTCTGGAGTAAACACGGCAGGCCAAAAGATGGACCATGATGCAAGAGCCACATATGGTCTCTACAATATTGCCTAGGCTTTGTGTTATAATTATGGAAGACTTTTCTTAACGTGGGCGGGTCTTGCTAGTCACACTCGCCTAGTCACATACCGCCTCATAGCGCAACATAACACTATTGTTTGGAAGAACGGAAAGGTGCCAGTCATATAGCCAGTTAATGGTTTTCTTTGAATTCAGATTTCCTACAGGTTATATTGAACTATATTGGGGCCTCAGACAGTTACGAAGTAACACAAAGCCCAGACCAGTCAGGGTCTAGTAACCTAGTAATTTTAACAAACTGAAGAGAATATGGGAAACTAGACCGAAGCCCCTAAAGATAAACACACACAGTTTGTTTACACTAAAACACTCGCCAGGCAACATTTTACTGTCGTTGTTTGGTGTCTTTCCTTGACAAAACATAAAAGGGATATCAGCTGAATGGTAAAAACATATAATAATTTATTTGTAGTAATATCTCTTGATAAACACCTCAAAATAATAACCTCTATAAATTGGTCTAAGGGCTGAACGGATTATATGTGAAAATTACAACTAAAGCGAGGGAAAATGTAGACCTGAAGCCCCTGACCTGCCCACCTTTTATACATTTGATAGAAAGCCTAAAATGGCCTAGGGTTCCAGTGGTCCTGGCAAGCTCCATCGATTTGTCACCTCATGGCTGCAATCCACAATCTGATATTCAAAAGTCTCAGTCCGGATGGCAGGCCAAAAAGGCAGATACGATACGCTGTTCAACCTCTTCTTCTTAGAGTCCATGCCGTGTGGCGTTGGTAGTCATGTCTATCCACAACCTTCTGTCTCGTGTACTTTCAGTCAACTCTCACTGATAATCTCCCATGCCATGATGTCAGAATGTCCAGCATCTGTTCTCTTAGTCTCCCTCTGCCTCTTCTCTCCTCCAATTTCCCTACTGTCACGATGTACTCCAGTTTTCTGCTTCTCATCACATGACTACAGAATGTAGATTGTCTCTTTCTGATGTGGGCAATCTGTTCTCTTCGTGAGTCAGTTTCTTTCAAGACATCTTCATTACTCTTTTTATCTGTCCAGGGTATTCTCATCATTCGTTTATAAAACCACATCTCCGCAGCTTACAAATATGTTTTTACTAATTTACTAACTGTCCGTGTTTCACACCCTTATATCAATATAGGATTTATATAGCTTTTAAGAATTCTCTGTCTCGTCTCAAGTGATAAAGAAAGATTGCATAAAATATTCTTCATTTTGTAAAATACTGCCTTTGCTTGAGCTATTCGACATCTAACATCTTTAATACATCTTCCATCTGATGTTGTCAGAGTACCCAAGTACTTAAACATATCAACTTGCTTGAGCTTTGTCCCATTTACTTTGAGGTTGCATTTCAGAGGGTCAGTTTTCTTTGTAATTACCATTGCTTCTGTTTTTCTGCTGTTTAAACCAAGACCCTTGTTTCCACTTTACAATTATATCCACAATTTATTGCACTTGTGTTTCATTTTCAGCGATCAAAACTATATCGTCAACATATCGCAGATTGTTAACGGTATGCCCACCAACCGCTATTCCTGGTATACCATGTATTATTTCACTGTGCAAATTGAATAAATCGGGTGATAGTACACATCCCTGTCTAACGCTGTGTTTAATTTATTATTATTATTATTATTATTATTATTATTATTATTATTATTATTATTATTATTATTCTCAGATCTCTACCATCAATGTTTAAAGTTTCAAAAATTCTAATAATTCTTCACGTTTCACTTCATCACATGCTTTAGCGTAACAAAAAAAAAAAAAAAAAAAAAAGCACAAATATAAATCGGTTCATTTCAATCGTTCTTTCTGAAAGTGTTCTCAAGATAAATATGTCGTTGCGTGCGCCTTTACCTTCAACAAAACCACACTGTTCTTCTCCAATTTTTGGTTTCATTTTGCACCTTATTCTTCTCATGATAACCTCTAAAGAAGTTATAATTATGGCACTCGTAATGATTACACTAGCAGTTCTATGCCGGGACACATTCCTTTCTAATTTTAAATAACTTTTTTAGTCATCAACATAATCAAGTGCCGACTGTTTTGCACCTCAAACAGTCTCTGTACTGTGTCTTCACGGTGCATGCAAACAGGTTTAATCCAGTTCCGTATCGTGACAATGATCGCCTATATGTAATTTTTTTTTTAAACTGTCAACCCCACTTTCCCATCATTTTCTTTCTCTTACAAGTGTTCTTTCCTAAAGTTATTACCGTCTTAGAAGCTCAGTTTCCTAACGTTTTCTTGCTATTAAATAACCCCCTGTCGTAATCTTTCTTTCAAAAGCCAACTCTTCCAAACCCCCCCCCCCCCCCCCCATTTATACAAACTTACACTACAAATGCTTTCTTCACCTTTTTAAAAGCCCACTCTCCTATCATTTTCTTCCTTTTACAGTCTACTTTCCTAACATTTTATTCCTCTTAAAAACCCAAATTTCCTTACATTTTATTCCTCTTAAAAGCCCATCTTTCCTTACCCTTTCTTCCTCTTAAAAACCCACTCTTCCAAAAAAATTTCTTCCTCTCAAAAGCCCACCTTTCCTAAAATTTTCATCCTCTTAAAAGCCCACCTTTCCTAAAATATTCATCCTCTTACAAAATTACTTTGATAACTTTTCCTTCTCCTTTCAAACCTACTTTCCCAGTGTGTTCATTCTCTTAAAAGTCTATTTCATTTTCCTTACATTTGCTTTCTCTTACAAACATAATTTCGCAGTTTTTTTTCTCTCTTGCAAACCCGCTCTCTCAACGTTGTCTCCCTTTTACAAGCTGCTTTTTTAAATCATTGCCCTATTCGGCGTATGTGGCTTAGGCGCTGCGAACCCGCCTCGTAATGCCGGGGTGCCGGGTTCGATCCCAGTTGCGGACGGTTTGTCTTGAGCTTGTTTCGACAGTGGTTCCAGAAGCTGACCGATCAGAAGCAATGGCAAACTACTTAATTGCCTAAAAAACCACAACAGCCACAAAAAAAAAAAAAAATGCTTGGGTTGGTTCTACTACGTCCTGTTAAAGTTACGCAACTTAAAGAAAGATTCTTATACGCCTATTACCCATGCACACTATCTGTCGTCCTCATGTGGGATGCAATTTTTAGTTATTTTGAAGCCCCGCCCTGGCTTTAGTCGGGGGCCCTTAATATAACCGGGCCTTAAATATGGACTAACGGCTGAGCGGGGTTTCTGGGATCTCTCCACGCGTGATCCTCATCCTCATTGTGGCACTTTGTGTCACCGGGTGTTTATCCCTAGTGTGATGTCCTGGTGAGGTACAACTTACCTTACCTACCTGCCTATTATCCATCACAGATATTGAACGAAAGTTGGATGCATTCGAAAATGAATGTTTGAGAAAAATCATGAATTTAAAATACGATGAATTAAAAAAAAAAAGGAGTGAGGAGAGCAGATAAATGTGTAGACTGTAGACAGATACCTGTATCGACTGCAATAAGACAACGAAGGTGGAGATATATTGGTCATAGTCTAAGACGAAATGAGCAAGGGATGACAAAACTTGCACTGAAATGGGAAACAAATGATGTGAGAAAAAGAGGACGCCCTAGGGAAACAGATGGACATTATTACGAGAGGCTAAAAATGCTGGACCAAACTCCATGTCAGAAATCGAGAGAGTTGCATTCAGTAGAGCCGAGGAAATGAATGCGAGCCCTACTAACAGCACATACTGATGGTGATGTTTAGCAGTTTGATGATATGACTGTCTTGGCTTTATTCTGAGTGTCATGTCTGAGTTAGGCCCCATGGACACTCTCTGCTGCACAATCTATGCACACCATAATGATGCGTTGACGCTTCTGCATTGTTCACTTAGTGAGGCCCGTTAGTTTGTTGCTTGTTGTCACTTTGCACTTTTTCTCATGGTAACACACAATCTTAAAAACTGAACGGATTTTATAAAAGGAGGAAGCAATAACATATCAGTCATCATCGGCGACCGGATCGCCCATTGGCTCGCCGGTAAACGATTTCGTCTTCGATCGGGACAGTATTTTTGTCTGTTTCATTTGATGGCATCACCACTGAAGGAGGAGTCCTTTTCAGCGCTCTTGGTGGCGTGCAGTGCTAATCCACTTTATATGCGCACATAACCTAGTCACAATTATAACCTAGTCACAATTATAACCTAAAGCTTCACCTTCGGGGATGCTGTTTTAATGTGACGATTTTTTTCACCCAGCGAAACACCTACCTGCCTACGAAATACCAGTTTTTCTTCTTCCATTAGAATAATTGATTGTGTCTGTAGTTAAAACCTGAGTGGATAAGTCACAGTTACGATGGTTTGGACATGTATGCAGAATGGAAAAGAATCGGCCACCATGGCAGGCATGGAAGGCTAAAAACCAGAGGACCAGACCTCCAGGGCCACCTAGGGTCCGCTGGGAAGACAACATCCGACAGTCCCTAACTGACAGAGGACTGGAATGGAACAAAGACAGGAAGAAAACTGCTGATAGAGACGTCTGGCGATCTCTCTGGCAAACCTCTACACCCTAAGGTAGAAGAGGAGCGACCAAGTTAGTAGGTCTGTAGTAAGTAATTGTAAACATTATCATTTTCAGGAATATGTCAAAGGAAAGCCAAGAAACTATGGAGCACTTCAGGAGTTTAGGTCGTTCTGCCTTTGTTATTGGTTACACAGGAGCTGTAGGCAAAGCTCTGGTTCAGGAACTGAATAAAGCAAAAGTCTTCAAAAAGGTGGTCCTTATCGGCCGCAGAAATGTATCACTTGATGTTGGACCAGAATTTGTAAGATTCTTTAATCTACCAGTTTGTATTAATAAAGGTGTTTATCCCCCTTGTTGTTAACCATCACCATCATAATTTTCATCATCATCATCATCAACATTTTCATCATTGTATCATCATCATAATTATCACCATCATCCTGTGTACATCGCAAAGGGCTAGTAGTCTCTTCTGTTTCCTTCTGTCCTGTGTGAGATTTGTCAACATCATTGATGGAATCATGTCCAGCAACTTTGGCCCCTGTCCAACAACTTTGGCCTTTGTCATTCAACGGAGGGAATGTTTTGACCAAGTCCTTATTAACAGAGTATTAAATGCAACATGAACCGTGACTGGAAAAAACTAAACTGACAAGACAACATAGCTTCTAAACAAGCCATGATTAACATGAAACCAAAAAATATGTAATGGGGGGGGGGGGGGGGGGGGGGGGCGGTGGTGTGGACACGAAGTGCTACATTGGAAAACAAAACTAGTAAGAAATAAAGTAAATGACTCTTTTCCACGCCTCAAAGAGTATAGGGCATATAGGGCTGGACCTATATTTTTTTAGACCAATCGGCACAAGATGGGAGATGTGGTCAGCATCCCACCGGCCACCTTTATTTCCCAGGACTGTACCTAGTACCTACTCAAGGCTGGGTCGACCTGAGAGCCAAGGTCATTTTTGAAAAAAGTCCAGTTCAACAAAAGAAGGCTCAGGAAAATAGAGGGGAAGAATAAACAATATGAATCTGTGTTCCTGTTGGACATCTCTTGGACATTCTCATTCCCTCAATCTATTTGTTTTCCCCTTTCCTTGTGTCTGCTGATTCTGACGATTTCTCCCCAGGATTTGCCCAGTTTATTGTCATCTTTCAAGTCTTATAACTGTTAGTAGCCATGGTTATCCAGTCATTATTTTTGTTGCTTTAAATTATATGCTCTTCATGGAATAGACCTCTATCCCTGCCCATACATACCCTTATCTAGCATGAAATAAGAATGGACCAGCAATAAATTATGGGAGCCAAGGTCATTTTTTATAAAAGTCCGGCTTCGCCAGAGAGCGAACCCATGGCCTTCCTATCCCCTGCAAGCGTCTAGCTGCTACGCCACGGTGACTCCCACAGACTGCATATGATATCAAAATATCAGACACATAGGACTTGATATAGAATAAGATCAGAATGTATTACTATTTATCTCTCATACACATAAGATGCAATATACAGACTACACATGATACCAAAATATGAGCTATACGGAACTTGATCTAGGATTAGATCAGAATGTATTAACAAATATCTCTCATACACACAAAATATAGACAATAAATACAGACTACACATTACACCCACACATGAAACATATGGGACTTGATACAGGAGGAGATCAGAATGTACTACCAATTATCTCATACACATAAAACACAGTACATAAATTACACATGTTTCCAGAATATGAGACACATTGGACTAGATCTAAGATAAGATGAGAATATACTAGCAATTATCTCTCATACATATAAGATATAATATACAGACTACATATGATACCAGGATAGGAGGCACATGGACTTGTTCTAGGAAGAGATCAGAATGCACTACTAGCTGTAAACAAAACTACAATCACTTTTTAAAAACAAACATGGTAAAAGAAGAATTTTTTGTTATTTGTTGAAGAATGAAGATTACTTGTTTGATTATATTTCAGTTTTCTAGCCAGGAGTTTGTAAAAATTACATTTTATTTCTTCAGGAGCAAAAGGTTATGGATTTTGAAAAGCTAGATGAACACAAAGATGTCTTTAAAGATCTGGATACTGGATTTTGTTGTCTAGGCACTTACAGAGCCAGAGATGGTCTAGTAAGTTTTTGGTGTCATGTGTCATTTATGTGTCTCTCTGGTTAGTAGACAGATTTCTCAAGTTTAAAACTATTACAGAATCAGTTTGTTCTTGCCGAGTCCAGTAAATACAGACAGTAAATGTAGACAATAAATACAGACAGTAAATGTAAACAATAAATACAGACAGTAAATGTAGACAATAAATACAGACAGTAAATGTAAACAATAAATACAGACAGTAAATGTAGACAATAAATACAGACAGTAAATGTAGACAATAAATACAGACAGTAAATGTAGACAGTAAATACAGACAGTAAATGTAGACAAATACAGACAGTAAATGTAGACAAATACAGACAGTAAATGTAGACAATAAATACAGACAGTAAATGTAGACAATAAATACAGACAGTAAATGTAGACAATAAATACAGACAGTAAATGTAGACAATAAATACAGACATTCATTTTATACAGACAGTAAATATGGACAATAAATACAGACAGTAAATACAGACAGTAAATACAGACAGTAAATACAGACATACATTATATACAGACAGTAAATATGGACAATAAATACAGACAGTAAATACAGGCAGTAAATACAGACAGTAAATACAGACAGTAAATACAGACAGTAAATACAGACAGTAAATACAGACATACATTATATACAGACAGTAAATATGGACAATGAATACAGGCAGTAAATACAGGCAGTAAATACAGACAGTAAATACAGGTGGTAAATACAGACATTAAAAACAGTTTTGTTTTCTTCCCATAATCGATTACTTATTGTTCACTTTGAGAACAGATTTGGTTTTATAACAGACTTTCTTCCATATTTCCACAGCAAGCATTCATCCGTACGGATCGTGATTATGTTTTGATGACTGCACAAGTAGCTAAAGAACAAGGGTGCAAACATTACTCTCTTGTGTCAACCATGGGTGGTAACAAAGACAGCTTCTTCTCATACACTAAAATAAAGGTAAAATATTGCTTGGTCTGTAAAACTATGAGACATGCGTAACCTGCCCAATGTAGGCACTGAAAACAATCCTTAACTTTATAACTATGATATTGAAGAAAAAAAAAATTTTCTTTGCCAGATGAGCTGACCAACTGGCAAGTTATTTTCTTCTTCTTTGGGCTCATCTTCTGTAAATTACAGAGGAAAGTTCTGGTTGTTTGTCCACTATTGAACTTTAATCTTATTTTAGAACTTTAATTTTGCGTGAATATAAATTTTTACAAGTTTGGCTTGTCTGTTTGCAGATTTTTTCCCCCTCTTTGAAGGAAGCACCCCTAGTTAGTTAACTATTACGACATGCTTTAGGGCGGGCAGTGGGTCTGTTTCCTTTTCCCTTACATGGAGGCCATGAAACCCACATGGAGAGGTATGTTAAGATTTGGGTTATCCTCAGTGCATTCTGGACATGTCCATAGGTGCTCAGATTCCGCCATTACTTCAAGCAGTATCCTAAGGGATGTTGTTGTTGTATTGTACTTTCACCCCACCAGGACATCACACAAGCGATAAACACCCGATGACACAAAGTGCCACCATGTGGATGAGGATCCCAGAAACCGAGTTCAGCAATTAGGCCATATTAATGGCTGGGCTATATTGGGTAGAGCTTCAAAATAACGAAAAATTGCATCCCACAAGGGGATGAGTAGGGTGTAATAAGGGATGCAGTCTATTGGAACGTAGAAGCAGTTAAATTTCGGACCCTATGGGAATGTAATCTATTATTTGTGTAAGTTCACATAATAATGTTTTTAATATTTAATATTGTTTGAAATCACAGTTAGTGTTAGGATTAGACATAGGGCTTACCCTAACCCTAACCAAAACCCTAACCCTAACCTGAAGCAATATTAAATATCCCAGAACATTAATGTGTAGATTGATTGTATCCCTTATGGTCACCATAAACAAACAATAGATTTTATCCCTTAATGTCACCATTTGAGGTAGTGCCCAGATTCCGTTCTCAACATATATATTGTCATATGTCGATTCTGTGTTGATCTAGGACAGGCTCATTGACCGATGAATTCATGAGGTGTCAATGTGGCCTGAGTCAACATTCAAACAGCATCTACTGCCAAATAGTGCCAGTTCTAAGTTGGTTTTCAAGATTTCTTGTACATCTGGTGTGCTCTCATGCCTGGCTATGCCAATCTTCACTCCAACTTCTCAAATTCTTAGATGTGATGTGAATGCACTTCCAGCACAATTCTCTGATTCTCCTCTGTCTCTAATGGCTTACAGACACATTCTTAGATGTGATGTGGATGCACTTCCAGCACAATTCTCTGATTCTCCTCTGTCTCTAATGGCATACACACACATTCTTAGATGTGATGTGGATGCACTTCCAGCACAATTCTCTGATTCTCCTCTGTCTCTAATGGCATACAGACACATTCTTAGATGTGATGTGGATGCACTTTCAGCACAATTCTCTGATTCTCCTCTGTCTCTAATGGCATACAGACACATTCTTAGATGTGATGTGGATGCACTTGCAGCACAATTATCTGATTCTCCTCTGTCTCTAATGGCATACAGACACATTCTTAGATGTGATGTGGATGCACTTTCAGCACAATTCTCTGATTCTCCTCTTTCTCTAATGGCATACAGACACATTCTTAGATGTGATGTGGATGCACTTTCAGCACAATTCTCTGATTCTCCTCTGTCTCTAATGGCATACAGACACATTCTTAGATGTGATGTGGATGCACTTGCAGCACAATTCTCTGATTCTCCTCTGTCTCTAATGGCATACAGACACATTCTTAGATGTGATGTGGATGCACTTTCAGCACAATTCTCTGATTCTCCTCTTTCTCTAATGGCATACAGACACATTCTTAGATGTGATGTGGATGCACTTTCAGCACAATTCTCTTATTCTCCTCTGTCTCTAATGGCATACAGACACATTCTTAGATGTGATGTGGATGCACTTTCAGCACAATTCTCTGATTCTCCTCTTTCTCTAATGGCACTGACACTGCCGGCGCAATCCATGGGCTGGATTTGACAGTGCTAGCCAGTATATCTGCTCTCTTTTATTTGACTATAAAACCAACCTAGCTGGACAGTAATGTGCTAACACAAACAGGAAGAAATATGACAAAGTTTGTTGAGCATATTTGTACATACAGGGCTATTGAATAATGCCAAGTTTTTGCTATTAACTTGATGATGTTATCTTGGACTAAAACCTGGCCAAGCTTGTCTATACAATCTTTGTGGTCAAGATCACTCAGTCAGCTGCCATCGCCACAATGAAGGTTGTTTTACGTGAATCTCAAACATTTTCTGTCCTGGATGTACATTCTCTCAGACTGTTATTAGTCCATCTCCTATTGTTTACATACCCTCTGAATCATTGACTCCCACTTGAATTGCTGTCTGCTACTTGCTTGCCTGACTTCAACTTTTCCCTCAAGTATTGTTTTTCTAAGAGTATTATGTCTTTTATTATGACATAAATATTTCACAATATCCTATGAGTTCAAGATTGTGGGCTAGTTACAGCACCAGAGAAATAAGCACGCACGAGAAAGTCAAATCTGCTATGATGTTGGCTGTAATAACATAACACTACATCTGTGCCAAAATGTTTGAATATCCCAATGATTTGAAAAGTAACACTATATTAACAATCCATCATACTTTAAACATATAATCTCTAATTTTATAATCTATTCTTCTCAAAATCATGCCATGTGGCAGAGGTAGTCATGTTTATCAAAAACCTTCTATCTGGTTTTATTTTCAGTTACTTCTATCAGAGATAATCTTCCATGCCAGGATTTTATACTGTCCAGCATCTTCTCTTTTGGTCTCCCCTCTGCCTCTTTTCTCTCACACTTTCCCACAATCACAATGTCCTTTTCTCCTTCTCATAACAAGATCACAGAATGTAGACTGTCTCTTTTTGTTGTGGGCAATTAGTCATTTTCATGAGTCGGCGTCTTTCACGACATCTTCATTACACTTTGTTTATCTGTCCAGATTATTCACATCATTTATTTATGAAACCATAACACCGCTGTGTATGTTACAGAAGAATTATGCCCAGATTACTTAAATATTCACAAAGATTCACAACATAGTATACTACTATACATTTTGGAAAGTACACTTAAAATCTAAATGTTGAATTAAGAGCTGAAGCTCTGCTTGTAGCAGATACCGCCATGTGATGCTATGTTTGTGTCAGATAACCCTGTGATGCTATGTTTGTAGGAGATTGAAGCAGATACCTTAGATGTGATGCTGTTTGTACCAGATGCTCCCATGTGATGCTATGTTTGTGTCAGATAACCCTGTGATGCTATGTTTGTGTCAGATAACCCTGTGATGCTATGTTTGTGTCAGATAACCCTGTGATGCTATGTTTGTAGGAGATTAAAGCAGATACCTTAGATGTGATGCTGTTTGTACCAGATGCTCCCATGTGTTGCTATGTTTGTAGCAGATACCCCCATGTGATGCTGTTTGAAGCAGATGCTCCCATGTGATGCTGTTTGTAGCAGATGCTTCCCATGTGATGCTGTTTGTAGCAGATGCTTCCCATGTGATGCTGTTTGTAGCAGAGGCTCCATGTGATGCTGTTTGTAGCAGAGGCTCCATGTGATGCTGTTTGTAGCAGAGGCTCCACGTGATGCTGTTTGTAGCAGATGCTTCCCATGTGATGCTGTTTGTAGCAGAGGCTCCATGTGATGCTGTTTGTAGCAGAAGCTCCCATGTGATGCTGTTTGTAGCAGATACCTCCTATGTGATGCTGTTTGTAGCAGATGCTTCCCATGTGATGCTGTTTGTAGCAGAGGCTCCATGTGATGCTGTTTGTAGCAGAGGCTCCATGTGATGCTGTTTGTAGCAGAAGCTCCCATGTGATGCTGTTTGTAGCAGATACCTCCCATGTGATGCTGTTTGTAGCAGATGCTTCACATGTGATGCTGTTTGTAGCAGATGCTTCACATGTGATGCTGTTTGTAGCAGAGGCTCCATGTGATGCTGTTTGTAGCAGAAGCTCCCATGTGATGCTGTTTGTAGCAGATACCTCCCATGTGATGCTGTTTGTAGCAGAAGCTCCCATGTGATGCTGTTTGTAGCAGAAGCTCCCATGTGATGTTGTTTGTAGCAGATACCTCCCATGTGATGCTGTTTGTAGCAGATGCTTCCCATGTGATGCTGTTTGTAGCAGAGGCTCCATGTGATGCTGTTTGTAGCAGAGGCTCCATGTGATGCTGTTTGTAGCAGAAGCTCCCATGTGATGCTGTTTGTAGCAGATACCTCCCATGTGATGCTGTTTGTAGCAGATGCTTCCCATGTGATGCTGTTTGTAGCAGATACCCCCATTTGGTGGCATGTTTGTGGCAGATTACGCTATTTTTCAGCTAAACTTGTGAATAAATAACTGTTTTAGTTTGTGCCATTGCTTTTAGCTCATGACTGAGATGTGAAAAAAATTCTAAATTGCTGTTTTCTTTTTTTCTTGCAGGGGGAGGCAGAAGACGGCCTGTCGAAGATGAATTTAGAAAGAGTGTCAATTTTTAAACCAGCGTAAGTTGTGTCCAGTATTTTAATATACTATTTTAAAAACATTATTTCATCATCTCATCGAGTGTCATTTGTCTGTCATAATTGGCTCAAAGTCTTTCCATGCATTGTATTCTGTCCTGTGCAATCTTATTAGTACCAGAACTTTCAACGCTTAATTTGCTAAATCATCTGTTTTTCTTTGCATGTGATGTTGTTCTTTCTTAATACAACAATCATTATCATCATTTTAATAATTGTCCAGGATTCACAGTCATATGTTACAAATGGCTCTAAATAGCATGCAAGAATTCTTTTCCTTACCTCTAATGATGTATTGCACAAAATATTCTTCATTTTATAAAATGCACATTTGGACTGTCGTATTCTGTTCTTTATCTCTGTGATACATCTTCCATCTGATGTTATTCATGTGCCTAGATACTTAAAATTCTGTACTTGTCCTAAAATAATGCCCTTGACTTTTATTACACATGTAAACACTATTCTTTTCTTGCTCTATTAATTGTCTTTATATTTTTCAAACTGAGGCCAATTCTATCACTTTCTACCACCAACGTATCTATTAATTTCTGTAGTTCTTTCTGACTTGTCGCTATCAAATTGGTGTCTTCAGAAACGCAGGTTGTTTACAGTATGACCCCTAACCACAATTCCTAGCATATCCATGATAGATCTCATTATATATTCACTGCATAATGAAAACCAATCAGGTGATGATACACATCCTTGTCTTACTCCCCTCTTTAAACTATGAAATGGTCCTAAATATTTATTAATTCTTATAGCTGCTTTCTGCTGCCAATACTTGTTCATTATAATTTGTAAATCTGTTCCATCAATGTTTAAATTTTCCAATAGTTTGATTATTTCATGTTTCACACAATCAAATTCTTTCGTATAGTCAATGAAGCATAAGTGAAGATTGATTTTGCTACGATACAACAATACCATCGGCAAACTTGAGATGTTCTAATGGTGTGTTCTCTGCCCAGTCAAAGCTGGTATTTCCTACACATCTCATTATCTAGTCAATGGTTATGCTAAATAACAAGGGTAATGAAATACACACCTGTGTCAGCTGTAAACTAGGCAATTAAACCATCATCTAGCCAGAGTGTAATTCCACTTACCTTGAAATAATATAGCTCTTTAAAAGCAAAGTAAAGGACACTTAAACGCCTTCAGTTATATTGGGCATATAGCGCTAGACCTATATTTTATAGACTAAGTGGGTGATGTGACTTTACCTGGTACCAGTTTAAGGCTGGGTCAGCCTGGTCATTTGACATCTCTATGGGCAGAAGAAACTATAGAGAAAATTCAGATATGAACAGTTAATGTACTGCCTGTTTGAAATGGAGAATTTTGAATGTTGAATTAAGAATTGACATCTCTGCACTCTGGAAAATCCCGTAAGGGCTAATATAATGTTGAAATAGAGAATGTTGAATTAAGAATCAACATCATTGCACACGGGACAGTCCCATAAGCGCTAATATAATGTTGAAATAGAGAAGGATCAGCAAGTACTGGGACTTGTGAACTAGACAGCTAACGAGTTTCATGCAACAGAAAAATTAAAACAAACTGCCAATTACTGCCTTTGTATATCACTTTGATTTGTAGGCAGGAGGTTTTTTTTAACCTGAGGATTTACGGCTGCCTGGCTAGTGCTGTCGCCACCACTGTGCAGGTGGGGATTTTATTCCCCCCCCCCCCCCCCCCCCGACCAAAAAAAACACTTCCAGCCTTACTGAGGACTTGAACACAGGTCTCCTGAAAGAAAGCCCAGTGCTCTAACTGTTTGGCCAGCCGCTCCTCACAGAAAGATCAGTTAAAGTAAAGTAAGGTGAAGGACCCTGTTTATGCCATTGACAAGTTAGACATATATATGATGCTAGAACCATAACTATGTAGACCAGTAGTTTTCTGCATGGGTGGTTGGGTGGGGCTGGGGGTGGGGGGAATGGCCCGCAGGTGAGAACAAGGAACTTTCAAGCTAGGCATCAAGCAGTTCTGTAATTGAGTCCACCTCTACGTGTATGTTATGCAATTTTTTTGGGTAAAAGTTTAATTATAACAAAAGTATTTTTCTAAACTATTTATGAAACACAGAGAAGTAAAAACTGTATACACAAGGGAGATGAATGGTTGTAGACCACGAGACAGACTAAGAAGACGATGGAGAGATAACGTCCAGACAGACATGCAAACATTTAGTGTCACCAACTGGAAAGAGAAGGTCAACCAGAGAGATAAATGGAGGTGGGTTATTTCAGCAGCAATGAACCTCAAAGGCTCGAAATGCTGAAGAAAGCCAACCAGAGATGTGAAGGGAGGCGGGTGATGTCTGCGGCAATGAACCTCAAGGGCTCGGAATGCTGAAGAATGCCAACCAGAGAGATGAACGGAGACGGGTGATATCTGCAGCAATGAACCTCAAGGGCTCAGAATGCAGAAGAAAGCCAACCAGAGAGATGAATGGTGGTGGGTGATGTCTGCAGCAATGAACCTCAAGGGCTCAGAATGCTGAAGAAGGCCAACCAGAGAGATGAATGGAGGCGGGTGATATCTGCAGCAATGAACCTCAAGGGCTCAGAATGCTTAAGAAGGCGAACCAGAGAGATGAATGGAGACGGGTGATATCTGCAGCAATGAATCTCAATGGCTCAGAATACTGAAGAAGGCCAACCAGAGAAATGAATGGAGGCAGGTGATATCTGCAGCAATGAACCTCAAGGGCTCAGAATACTGAAGAAGACCAACCAGAGAGATGAATGGAGGCAGGTGATATCTGCAGCAATGAACCTCAAGGGCTCGGTATGCTGAAGAAGGCCAGCCAGAGGGATGAATGAAGGCGGGTGATATCTGCAGCAATAAACCTCAAGGGCTCAGAATGCTGAAGAAGGCCAAGCAGAGAGATGAATGAAGGCGGGCGATATCTGCAGCAATGAACCTCAAGGGCTCGGAATGCTGAAGAAGGCCAACCAGAGAGATGAACAGAGACGGGTGATATCTGCAGCAATGAACCTCAAGGGCTCAGAATGCTGAAGAAGGCCAACCAGAGAGATGAACAGAGACGGGTGATATCTGCAGCAATGAACCTCAAGGGCTCAGAATGCCGAAGAAAGCCAACCAGAGAGATGAATGGAGGTGGGTGATGTCTGCAGCAATGAACCTCAAGGGCTCAGAATACTGAAGAAGGCCAACCAGAGGGATGAATGGAGGCGGGTGATGTCTGCAGCAATGAACCTCAAGGGCTCGGAATGCTGAAGAAGGCAACCAGAGAGATGAATGGAGGCGGGTGATATCTGCAGCAATGAACCTCAAGGGCTCGGAATACTGAAGAAGGCCAACCAGAGGGATGAATGAAGGCGGGTGATATCTGCAGCAATAAACCTCAAGGGCTCGGAATGCTGAAGAAGGCCAACCAGAGAGATGAACGGAGGCGGGTGATATCTGCAGCAATGAACCTCAAGGGCTCGGAATGCTGAAGAAGAAGATTTATTAAACACAAAGCCAAGGACATTTTTGTTTTCAGGAGCAGTTTGTACACCTCCCATTACTGTATCTTTTTGCCTTCCTCAGTTTAATCACAAGTTTGCTTTTAAGTTTAAAAGGGGGTGGGCGAGGTTTTGACATATATTGAAGGGGACGCCACCTGGAAAAGATTGCAAACCACTATTATAGACCAGTCGACACTTTCCTGCATCCCAGCTAGAGAGAATATCCTCCAGGTTAAAAAACAATGTGTTATTACCTCTAAAAATTAACAATATCCGCACATTTTTTGAAGCAAGGCTATCTTACACCCCATCCCCCCCCCCCCTCTGGGTTGCTTACTCAAGGCTTGACCCTTCTGAGATGATAAAATACGATTGTCTGGATGGCAAGTCATCAGGACAAAATCTCTGATACCCTGTTCAACCTCATAAAAAGTGATAAATAGGGTACATATTTTAGGTACACCAGTCCAGTGGGAGTAAGGCTATGATCTTAGGCAGGCTTTGATTGTTCAATCAGTTTGTCCCCTCTGAGCTGCTGTATCAAGGTTTACAACTCTGAGATTTTAAAAAGAAATCTGAATATGGACAGCAGACCAACAAAGTAGATCCCAAATACACCGTTAAGCCTCCAAAGTAGTTATAATTAGAGCCCCTGTAACGGTTACACAAGCCAGGTGTTGCAGGTAGTCCTTTGTGGGTATGGACTTGAAAGCAGGCTCATAATTATTATGCAGAGGCAAGGATCTTTTACAACTATGCCACTGAAGTCCCCCCCCCCCCCCACCCTCCCCCTCTATTTCTACCAGGTTCCTTGTCTGCAAACGCAATGAAAGAAGAATAGCTGAAGCCATTGTGAAAGTAGTCCTGACACCAATGATTTACTTCTTTCCAACTGTGATGTCAGTTCCTGTTGAGACTGTTGCAAGAGCTATGGTCAACAATGCAGTGAATCTGTCCAATCCTTCGCCTGTGGAGATATATGAGAACAAGCAGATACATAAACTGGCCCATCAGTTTGAACAAGCAGATACATAAACTGGCCCATCAGTTTGAACAAGCAGATACATAAACTGGCCCATCAGTTTGAACAAGCAGATACATAAACTGGCCCATCAGTTTGAACAAGCAGATACATAAACTGGCCCAACAATCTGACTGACATTGAAGAAGAATTGCATTAAAAAAAACTACATGATAATAAATGAGGTTAAGATTTGTACATAAAATACCATATCCATTTTGAAGATATTTTTATGTTGCATTTTAACTCTTGTAGCACCTGGCAGAAATTATGTAACACATTCTTTCCCAGAAAATTTTGTTATGTATTTACTGACCACTATCTGTGAATAATGCCGGGCTCGATCCCAGCTGCAGACCATGCGCCTTGCGTTGCTTTCGAGAGTGGTATAAAGAAAGCCGACCGTCCAGAGGCAATGGCAAACTACTGGACGTAATTTGCCTAGAAAAACCACACAACAGCCAGGGGCTGTTGGGGTTGGTTCTGCAACGTCCTGTAAAGGATACGCAACTAACCTGTCTGTGAATAAGTAAAATCAAGTTGAAACTTAGGAGATTTATAACATCTTACAGTCATAGAAACCAGTATAGTATAGGGCATACCTCAGGGATAAAGAAATTAAAGAACAGTCTCAAATAAGTACCGGTTGCTGCAATAGTCCTCTGAGGTAAGCATTAAAGTTTGCCGGGAACAAAACAAATGACTTTGGAATTAATCTTGTGTAGAAGTCCTTGATAAAAGATAACATACAAATAAGGTAGGAAAATGCCTAAAACTGACAAAAACTAAAGAAATGAAAAGCAAAAAGGCAGACTTAAACAACATCACAGATGCAAAAAACAGAGCTCATAACAAAATTAGGCAGAAGTTAATAAAAAAGTTAGGAGTCCAATAAGGGCAGATGAAAGAAAATATGTAGATGATCAAGCACAAAAGGCAGAGACAGCAGCAGACGGAAATCACAGAGCCCTTTACAGCACAACAAGGAAATTAATGGATAAAGATAGGCCACCAAATGGACCAATCAAATATAGCCTTGATCAGCAGAATAATGACATGAAACAAAACAGAACACAGTTAGTTGATGTTTGTTTATTGTAAGTGGTTTTGTAAAGCTGGCATATCCTTTTTGTTTTTCTTAAAATTTTCTATCTTGTCTTTCCCCTGTCTTTTGCACCCTTGCTTAGATCTTTTTTAGACTCAATTGTGATGAATATTTGATTACATGTAACACCTTGAGAGACAATGGTTCAAGTTGCAACATGTTTGTTTCAGACCATTTTTGGGGTGTAAGGAGTCATTTTCTCCTTCATATCTCATTTTCTTAAACTATTCTGAAAGGGTGGTCTTAAGAGTAATGTATAAGTGAACAGACTGATAGAGGAATGATGAGAACACCGTGGGCATATAAAAACATTAACGAGAATGTATTGAAAGTGTCTAATTCACTAAGAGAACTGATTGCCCACATAAAACGGAGACAATTCTGCCCTCTTTGGTCATGTGATGAGAATGAGAACGCTGAAGGTCACCATGACTGCAGGAAGGTTGGAGGGGAAAAGAATCACAGAGAGGGGAGGCTGGATATTTTATTTATGCTATATTTCGTGCTTTGAATCTGTAGAAAATTCTGCTGACTTTGTATCCTTAAAATTTATCCTGCTTTTTGTGACGCGTTGTTTGTTGGTCTTCATTTCTTTAGGGCCGGTTGATTCCATCTGTCTTCGCCTTGCTGTGCGTTTATCATAGCTTTTCATCATGACTCTTTGTGACAGTCAGTATCATCATCATCATCATCATCATCATTAGGTGTCTTGCCGACAGGCGTAGGCGATATGCCTCTCCACATTCTGCGATCTCCTGCAGCATGTATCAGTTCGTGTGCCGACACACCTCCATGCCATGCAAAAAGACTGTCAAAAATCTCTTGTTGTCCACCTCTATCCCTCCTTCCACAGATCTTTCCAATAGTCACAACATGTTCTATTTTCCCTGTTCTCATAACATGGCCGAAAAATGATGACTGTCTCCTTCTGATGTCTGTGATAAGTATCATAGCACTGTCATTAGATAACCAAGCCATTTCATTTGTTGCTCTTTAACTCCTATCTACTTCAAACATCAGTGGAGAAGGTAGAGAAGTAGAAAAAGAATTTGGATCTCAAACTTTCATTAACACTTTTTCGTCCTTCTAGTTGAGTTAGTTGCATACCCTTTACATGACGTTGCAGAACCAACCCCAGCATTTATTAGCTGTTGTTTTTTTAAAGGCAAATTCTCATCCAGTAGTGTGCCATTGCTTTCTGGACGGCCGGCTTCTCGATACCACTGACGAAACACGCAATGCGCAAGGCCCGCAGCTGGGATCGAACCCGGCACTACGAAGCACTTTCACAACGCCTGAGCCACAGACGCCGACCATCCTTCTAGACATTTGTGTTATATCTTGTTAAAGAGAGGCACGTGAACTCTCCATAGCGAAGTGGTCAAGTCATTTGCCTCGTGCTCTGAAGGTCGTGGGTTCGTTCCACAGCTGTCCCCTTCAGTTCATTACGGAGATCCCTGGGGATAGTCACCGGAACTACGGAGTTTGTGCTGCGCTTTCGACAGGCGGCTATCCGTTGTGCAGAGAGAGACCGAGTCATATGGGATAAAACCTGGTGTAATGAAATTTATCCTCTCGACTTTAACCAGGGATAAAGTATCTCCCCTTAGTTAGTTGGGTTATCCTCATTGCACTCTGGACATGTCCATAGGTGCTCAGATCCTCCCCTCAGTATGAACCCCAACGTCCGATGGCTAATAGTACCAGTTCTATGTTGATTAACAAGTCTTCTGGCGTGTCTAGTGTGCGTCTCGTTTTTTGCTGTGCCGATCTTAATTCCCAAGTCTGCCATTCTGGCGAGTGATGTGGATTCACTGCCACCAAAGTCCTCTATCCTTCCCATTTCTCTGAGGGCATTAATAATATCAGCATGATCCATAGGCTGACCGTCGGTAGTGATAGTGGATCCAGCCAACCTGTCAGCTCTTTTATTTCCATCGACGCCTGCGTTTCCCGGAACAAAAACAAAGGTGACTCTCCCCTTCGTAAAACATTGTTTTTGTCCGTATTCTAGAGATCATGTGTTGCTATGCATCATGATCGCTGTCTTGTTTATTCCAAAGAAAATATAACACTAACAAGTTTAGGGCTATCCTCCGACTAACGGTCGGCAAAGATGGCAGCCGCAAAATATCCAGTCGAGCCACAGTCACGTGTCGGTTGCGCGCTTCCGGCTACTTAATTTTCCGCCAACAACCGCTACTGCCATGTGGCTCCCACGCTGCGTGGATTGGGCTAAACTAGATGGCTAGGACTTACGAGCAGCAGCTTCCGCATCTCCTGCAGCCTTGCTCGTGAGTCCTAGCCATCTAGTTTAACCCCAATCCACGTGGCAGTAGCCATAGTCGCCGGAAAAGCGCACATTAAGTAGCCGGAAGCGCGCAACTGACACGTGACTGTGGCTCAACTGGATATCTTTGCCGACCGTTAGTCGGAGGATAGTCAAGTTTAGAAAAAAAAATTTGTGCTGCAGGAAAAGAGTCCCTCCTCTCCATTAAAGCTTTTGTTAGTATTCTAGAGACCATGTGTTGCTATGTCTCACAATCGCTCTCTTGACCTGTCTTGTTTACTTCAAACAGAAATGTAACACCAATAAGGTTAGGAAAAAGTATGCTGCCGGATCAAATAAGCAGTGCTCTCTCTGAACGCCTGTCGAAGATTCCCTCCAAGACCAGTTGCCTTGCAGAAAACAATCAAATCGTTCTCCAGTGGATCCCGGTTCACTGCGGCATACCTGGAAATCAGTTAGCAGACAGACTTGCAAAAAAGGAGAAACAACGCACTCATCCATTGCCATTACCGAAAATCAGAACACTTATCAAGGGAAGATGCAAGTAATTGTGAAGAGAACAGACTAACCGTAAACATCCACAAGACCCCATCAGCAAACTCAACAGAAAGCAACATACAATAATTTTCCGTATACGTCACTGCAGGCTCAACTACCACATAAAAATAAAGATTGTAGTCCCCACAGTGCCTTTCAAACAGGATCACAAACGCCGGAGCACATTCTGTGAAACCTGCTCACTCTACATACAAATTCGAAAAGACACCTGACTTCAAGAGCGAAGTGTGCAGAGCAAGCTATGGGAAACTATAAAGGACCTGCTATTCACATGCGAGTTTTTAGAGGCAACCCACCTGATGGTCTGGTCTGATTATACGAAACCAAACAGAACGCAAAGAAGAAATAGAGACCAGTTGCCAACCAAAGTTATGAGCATGGTCTTCTCTCCCATAACATTGATCTCAGGTTGCATTTCCTCGTCCCAGCATATGTATTGCTAGTCTCCTTCCCCAATGCCCTCCTGCAGCCGAAGCTGTTATCATAATGCCAGGTTAGGTATATCACGCAACCACGGCCGGCTCCAGCTGACAGGCCATGCTGCTGACATACCAGGTCGGGATGATATCCCTCCATGCCATTGTTCCAGCCCATCCAGCATCATCTCTCTTAGCCTGCCTCTACCCCTTTTCCCACTGATCTTTCCAGTTGTTTCAATTTTCTCCAGTGTCTCTCTTCTCATTATGCGACCAAAGAACAGTGTTTGCATGTTTCTTGTTGTTCTATATAGAGATCTACTTTCATTAGCCTCTTTCAAGCAATCATTGTTAGTTACTCTAGCCATCCAAGGTATTCGTAACATTCGTCTCAGAAACCGCATCTGTCTTGCTTCCAAATTGTTCTTAAATGGTTCAGTGACATTCCAAGACTCGTTACCATACAGCAGAACAGGTTCTATGTAACATTTTTGCACTCTATTTCTGACATTAAATGAGCGATTTAGTGCTTGAAATTTTTTTTTTCATTTTCTGAAATGCAATTTTAGCTTAACCTATCTTTGCGACATTTTTCCATCTGATGATTTGATTTTTCCCAGATATTATAATTTATTGACATGGATGTCTTAATCTTCAATTAAGATTATACAATGTGAAGTTATCTTCTTCTTTGATATAAACATGACTTCCGTTTTCTAAATATTCAATGAAAGTCCTTTCTTAGCACATTCCATCCCCAAAATATCCAGCAGCTGTTATTAATCAGTTGCATTTTCAGCTGTATCGTCTGCATAAAACAAATTGTTTATATTGTATCATCCAACTCTTATTCCTGCTTTCTCTTTAATTTTCCTTAAAGTTATGTCACTATATTCCGGACACATAATTGACACAGACAGATCTTTCCGTGTGGTTTACCCCACTTCGAACAGGAGACTTTTGAGAATCGCATAAGCTTTAACAACAAAAATCAACAACCACCTCTTTTGTAAGCAGACGGAATTTATCGTAAATTTGAAGTTACCCTGGTAAGTCACGTGACTACGATGAGCTTCCGGTGGCCATGAAACAGACGCAATGTATCGGAAGAAGCTATTCGCATTTCAGTTGAAGTTTTGTGCTTTATTTTATGTTGATGTAATTCTGTAGTAACGCAACTGATGAGATACAGTGTTATAAATGTTATTCACCAGTTTAGTTATTATTTCTACCCCAAATTTCCCCAGTGATTCTAACTCTTCTACCGAAATTTCATCTGGCCTAGTCGACTTTCCTTTCATCATATGTTTAAAACTTTCATAGCATCGCAAACATTTCCCTTTAGTGTAGGCGGACCTTGTAAATTTCTTTCTTCATGTAGTTTTGCTGTTTCCATCATATAACTCTCTTACGTATTTATTCCATCTAGTTATTATATCAACTTCCTGGTTAATCTTTATGTTTTAACTATCAAATTGTATGTTATCTGAAATCAAATGTCTGGCGCAGATTCTGCTGTTGGTCAGATTCGCATGTGATTATGTAGTTCCATTTTAGTGTAGTATTATCACGTCAGGAATCGCCGTGGCGGTGTGGCTAGACGCTCGCCGTGGGTTGGAAAGTCTTGGGTCGCTCCCTGGCGGAGCCGGACTTTTTTTCAAAAATGACCTTTGCTCCCAGGTTGACCCTACCTTGAGTGGGTACCGGGTGCAGTCCCGGGAAATAGAGGCGGCCAGCGTAATGCTGACCACATCACACATCTTGTGCCGATTAGTCTATAAAATATAGGTCTGGCCCTAAATGCCCTTCACCCTAAAAGCGTGGAAAAGGGTCCTTTACTTTAATTTACTTTACTTATAATCACCTCACCCTAATGATCACGTCTTAAACACTATGGGGAGTGAGAGAAGAAAAACGTAGATTCTTGGTTTTATAAGGTGGGCATTTACTCTCATTGAGTTACCTTTATTTGTTTGCAAGGAAGCTCAATGCTAGGGGAGACAACCCCAGAATCAGGGCTAACGTTCCACAAAGCTCCTGTTCTCCGTAACTGTACCTGTATAAATATTATAGCGACTAACTACTAGCAAGGTATGGAACTCACAGTTTAGTTTAATGTGCTGTGTTTGTACTAACTCTGCTTGCACTGTCTTTTAGCACACATTCAACGATGACATAACTGGGACAAGCCGATACCGACTTAGCCGTACGATACATCAGTTTATTGACATCTTAGCACTTACATTAATGTCCGGTCGTTGTCCTAAGAAACAGCTTTCACACGCCACATTACCCAGACTCCAACATGCAGGTTTCTCACACAGTCACTGACCAGAGTTCGCACAGATGTAGCTGGTTCTTCTCGACACACAGACTGGCTTGGCTGGTCTTGGCTTCAAATGGATGTCGTCGTCTGGTTTTCCTCTCACAGCAATCAATCTCTCGTTGTCATTCTCTCGATCACTCTCCCGTCCTTTCACTCCGACAGTTCAACACATACTTACTTGATCAGACTAGTATCTGAACATATACCTCGTGTTTGTTTCACGTTTCAACACGTGGTGGTCCTTTACTTCCACGTGGTGACGTGTGGTCGCTATCATCGAGTTTCACGTGATAACTCGTGGTCATCGCCTATCTTGAAAACCTCGGTTAATCCGAGTATCTGGCTTCTCTCGGTATTCTGTTGACCCTTGGGCTTTCCCCACAACCTTCCTAATCAGGGTGAAAATATGCCCCATTACAGTAACATAGCAGTTACGTTATCACCATGATCTACTAAGTAATCTTGATTACTAGATCCCCACAGGGTCCTAAAATGATGTTCAGTATTCTCGAAGCATTCAGCTGGGAGTCTGGGTACATCACAATTTATAGTCCGTGTCCTTCATGACCTTTATGTTTGCTTTATTTGAAGAATCTGTGGTCCATAGTGTTAGAAACATTACTCTTGCAGAATAAATAGGATGTTAGTAGGTCCATAGTGTTAGAAACATTACCCTTGCAGAATAAATAGGATGTTAGTAGGCCCATAGTGTTAGAAACATTACCCTTGCAGAATAAATAGGATGTTAGTAGGTCCATAGTGTTAGAAACATTACCCTTGCAGAATAAATAGGATGTTAGTAGGTCCATAGTGTTAGAAACAATACCCTTGCAGAATAAATAGGATGTTAGTAGGTCCATAGTGTTAGAAACATTACCCTTGCAGAATAAATAGGATGTTAGTAGGTCCATAGTGTTAGAAACATTACCCTTGCAGAATAAATAGGATGTTAGTAGGCCCATAGTGTTAGAAACATTACCCTTGGAGAATAAATAGGATGTTAGTAGGCCCATAGTGTTAGAAACATTACCCTTGGAGAATAAATAGGATGTTAGTAGGTCCATAGTGTTAGAAACATTACCCTAGGAGAATAAATAGGATGTTAGTAGGTCCATAGTGTTAGAAACATTACCCTTGGAGAATAAAAAGGATGTTAGTAGGTCCATAGTGTTAGAAACATTACCCTTGGAGAATAAATGAGATGTTAGTAGGTCCATAGTGTTAGAAACATTACCCTTGGAGAATAAAAAGGATGTTAGTAGGTCCATAGTGTTAGAAACATTACCCTTGGAGAATAAATGAGATGTTAGTAGGTCCATAGTGTTAGAAACATTACCCTTGGAGAATAAATGAGATGTTAGTAGGTCCATGGTGTTAGAAACATTACCCTTGGAGAATAAATAGGATGTTAGTAGGTCCATAGTGTTAGAAACATTACCCTTGGAGAATAAATAGGATGTTAGTAGGTCCATGGTGTTAGAAACATTACCCTTGGAGAATAAATAGGATGTTAGTAGGTCCATGGTGTTAGAAACATTACCCTTGGAGAATAAATAGGATGTTAGTAGGTCCATAGTGTTAGAAACATTACCCTTGGAGAATAAATAGGATGTTAGTAGGTCCATGGTGTTAGAAACATTACCCTTGGAGAATAAATAGGATGTTAGTAGGTCCATAGTGTTAGAAACATTACCCTTGGAGAATAAATAGGATGTTAGTAGGTCCATGGTGTTAGAAACATTACCCTTGCAATTACATCAGCGCCGATGTCGTGTGGTCTATACTACACGATGATACAGCTTGCAGCGACCCCAGAACATCTAGAAACGCCCCTAACGCACCCCACCTACCTACAGCCTCAGCTTAGGCCACACGAGAGACTCTGTTAGAAGAAAGTAGTACAACATGACAACCCTCTGACCTAGATCATTCTAATAAAGTGTGTAGATGGGCCGAGAAAAGTGAACGGGTCCTATGGCTGACATCAAGCATTGAACAAGAGTTAAAAAAAAAAAAAAAAAAACTAAACACAGCCAAAGATGAATTTTTTTGATACGTTTATTTTTAGTTTCCTATATTATAGGCGTCAAAAAAAAAATATCAAACATAACATTTAACCCATCGACTAACAAGCAAAATCATCCTTAATTTTTTAGTGATTGTTGCCACTTTATATTCATTTCAAGCCTGAACCAAGTCTGCTGTAGTTCTTCATTTAAAACCCTTGTCTTACACAGTGCTGTTTGTGTAACTTATAAGATACTAGCATTTCTCGAAGTAGAAACTGACTATAACATAACGAGCTAAAGTAGCTCTTGTTGTTAGTCAAAGAATAAAGAGCAATGCTTTTACATCCGATGGATGCAGATTTTACAATAGCAATAGCAAATAATCTAAAACAGTGCAGACATTTGCAGTGCTTTGTATTTTTGTTAAAATCGCATGCCCTCTCTGCAAAAAGATTAAGAAAAGCAGCAACAACTACAAAGAAAAAAAAAAGAATAAGAAAAAGAAAGAAAGAAAAAGAAGAAGAAGAAGAAGAAGAAGAAGAATATGTTTATTATAGATATAAATATATTAAATAATGTTGAGGTTAGGTGTTAGTTTGATCGGGCAAACATAACGTGATTTCATATTGTTAGCCAGTCTGGAAATGCGTACAGCTTCTCACAGCATCCTGCAAGACAGTACACAGATTGCAAGAAATACAAATGTGTATAAGCAAAATATTACACATACGTACTTATCAAAATGCAAGTAAATTTACATATTATGTACCTTCTTCTTCTTCTT
>CAJHNH020002624.1:57500-67500 GCA_905116865.2 Candidula unifasciata | reverse complement strand
TTCTAGATATTGTTGGCACCCTACCATCTTTCTGGACGACAGTGATGTATTGTGTTATAGAGAGTAATCGAAATCATAACCATCAAAACCAATGATAATGTTTCCCCTCTCTAAGTTCAAAACCTGGGCTGTACTGCAGAGTTTAGTAGATCTCTTACTCAGATTGCCTTGTAGAGTTCAAAGGAAAACAAAAATAACCTCAACACGTTTGAGAAAAAAGCATCATGCAGCGGTAACTTCTCCATGACAACAAGCAGCATGACAATGGAGGTAATGACTTTAACGCAAGAATTCGTATGGATAAGAACCCATGACTTTACCCGTCGGTGTGTGTACTTAGCGATTCCTTGAGCATGAACCGCAAGATACATGGAGGAGGACTGAGCCATTACAGAAGTCCAATGTGCGTAACGCGTCGTCTTTATCTTCTTTCTAGGGCACACGGGCGGCGATGTAAACAAAAGGGATGATAAGTTGGCTGGATCCGCTATCAATGCCGATTAATCCATGGATCAAGTTGATATTATTAATATATGTTGTTATTATTATTGCCCTCAGAGAAGTGGGAGGGGTGGAGGACTTTCTAGACAGCCACATCTCACCGCTCACCAGACTCTAAGACTCGCTAGTTAAGTCTGACAGAGCCAAAAGCGAGAGACACATTAGGCATGCCAAACGTATCAGTCAACAAAGAACTGGCACTATAAGTTAGAGGACGCTGGGGTTCAGATTGAGGGAAGGATCTGAACATCTGTGGACATGTTTCGAGTGCGATGATCACACCCCAACTAGCTAACTAACTAACTAACAAACTAACTAGCTAGCTGGTTAACTAACTAGCTAACAAGCTAACTAACTAACTAGCTAACTTCTCAGATCAGACCATCAGCTGGGTTGCCTCTATGAACTCGCATGTCAGCTGCAGGTCCTGCATGGTTCCCCATAGCTTGCTCTGCACACTTTGCTCTTGAGGCCAGGTGTCTTTTCGGAGTTGCAGGTAGAGTGGGCAGGTCTGCAAAATGTGCTGAGGTGTTTGTCTGTACAATCTTTATTTTATGCATGTGGTGGTTGACCCTGCAGTGTCCTGTCTGTAGACAGAAATTTGTTGTATGTTGCTTTCTGTTGAGTCTGCTGATGGGGTCTTGTGGATGTTTACTGTTAGTTTGTTCTCTCCAAAATCCCTTGTATTTTCCTTTGATAAGAGTTCTGATTTTTGGTAATGACAATGAATAGGCGTGTTGTTTCTCATTTGTTCCATTTTTGCAAGTCTGCTAACTCATTTCTTGGTATGCAGAAGTGATCCGGGGTCCACTGGAGAACGATTTGATTGTTTTATGTGAGTCTATTTAGCTGACGGGCCAGTTCTCTTTCCATGTTGTCTCGTGGATCCCTATGAGTCGCCTGGAGGACTGACATGCAGTCACAAAGAAAAATAATTTTGCTGTTTTGAATTTTTCTTTCCTCCAGCACTTTGGCTGAATCAATAACTGCTTGCTGCTCTGCTTGATAATTTGTTGAGGCGCATGACGTTTCTACTGTGGTCCCGTCTTGCAGCATGATGACCGATCCAGCACCTCCATTTTTTTCTGCTCCGTCCAATGATCTATCGGTGTATAAGTGTGTCCATTCGGGTTTTGGATAACAGTTGTAGACATGTTCAAGGGTCTTTGCACGCAGTACTAGGTCACATTCTTCAGCCTTTCTGTCTATGCCTGGAAATATTATTGTGACTGTATAGTTAGGTCTATTCTGAATGCCTTGATCATTTCCAATGTTAAAGGATCTTTAGAAAGGATGTCACTGTTTTTGTGCGTGTGTGTAGTACATTTATGATTGATGACTAACTAACTAACTAACTAACTAACTAACTAACTAACTAACTAACTAACTAACTAACTAACTAACTAACTAACTAACTAACTAACTAACTAACTAACTAACTAACTAACTAACTAGGTAACTAACTAACTGAACTAACTAACTAACTAACTAACTAACTAACTAACTAACTAACTAACTAACTAACTAACTAACTAACTAACTAACTAACTAACTAACTAACTAACTAACTAACTAACTAACTAACTAACTAACTAACTAACTAACTAACTAACTAACTAACTAACTAACTAACTAACTAACTAACTAACTAACTAACTAACTAACTAACTAACTAACTAACTAACTAACTAACTAACTAACTAACTAACTAACTAACTAACTAACTAACTAACTAACTAACTAACTAACTAGGTAACTAACTAACTAACTAACTAACTAACTAACTAACTAACTAACTAACTAACTAACTAACTAACTAACTAACTAACTAACTAACTAACTAACTAACTAACTAACTAACTAACTAACTAACTAACTAACTAACTAACTAACTAACTAACTAACTAACTAACTAACTAACTAACTAACTAACTAACTAACTAGCTAGAAACTGTTCGTATTCTCTTCTGTTATTTCCTACCCTCCCGTTGAAGTCACCCATTACATATAGTATGCTGCTTCCCTCAACTTTCTCTATCCCATCAGACAGATCGTCAAAGAATTCATCTTTTTGCTCTTCTGTATAATTATCATTGCATGGTGCATATAATTGTATATATGTTTCAGCTTATTCTCCTCTTTTTTTTTTCAAAGTAATAATTCTATCTGAGTGAAAATGTATGTCTAATATGTAGTTAGATATGTCCGGATGTACCAGGAAACCCACTCCATTCTTCGATGTTTCTCCGCCTGCATATGTTACTAGGTGGCCTCTGTGTATTTTCTTGTTACTATTTCCCTTGCGTCTTATGTCAGCTAGCCCCATTAACTTGATTTTCCTTTTTTCCATCATTTCAATAATCTCTTATGTTTTATTTCCCAGGCCAGCGGTGTTAAGTGTTGCAATCTTGTATTTCGCTTTTCTGTCTCGTAGTCCCTTAACATAGCCATGGTCAAATACCGTTTGATCAGTCCGTTTATATCTCATTGTGTTTTCTGTAGCGATAATAAATCCATTGCATATAATATATTGCATATAATAGCTAGCTAGCTAACTGACTGACTGACTGACTGACTGACTGACTGACTGACTAACTAACTAACTCACTAACTAATTAACTAACTAACTAACTAACTAACTAACTAACTAACTAGCTAGCTAACTAACATGACATTGGGCCTGACCAAAAGTTGTCGGTACGGCGTACTGCCGAAAACAAAGCTATGTATAAACAGTGAACCTTAGTTAACGAGCCAACCGGCGAACGAAATTTTCGGCTAACAAAATATTGTCGTTTATTCGGCCATGGCTAACGAATTTGGATTCAGTTAACGAATATTTTGGAGAATGCGCAAGATAACACAGAGCGATCTGTACCTAGAAACCAACTGGAAATCAATTTCCGTGACAGAACACTCGGCTAACAAATGTGACTCTAGAACGAATTATTTTCGCAAGGCTTATCGTGTATACAAAATCAATATATCGGTGTCAATAATTCACTTACCGAACTGCTTCTTGAGACTAGCAATAAACACTGGAAGGAGAAATGTATATGACATCAAGTGTTAACATGTGTAGAGGGACCCTTTTTTATGCCTTTCAGGGGTATTGGGTATATAGGGCTAGACCTATATTTTATAGACCAATTACACAAGATAGATGATGCGGTCAGCAGTACGCTGGTCGCCTTTACTTCCCAGGACGAGGCTGGGTCGACCTGTGAGCCAACGTCAATTTTGAAAAAAAGTCAGACTCTGCCATGGTGCGAACCTACGAAATTCTGATCCACAGGCGAGTGTCTAGCCGCTACGCCACGGCAACTTACTGGTTAACATGTATGGCCAGTGAAAATCGCCGCAGTCAACGAGAAAAAAGAAGAAGAAGAAGATGTATGAATATGAAAAAAACTAATATATTGAAGACACCAACAAAAAATCAAGCAGATGTAACTCAAGAGACAAAAGTAGTTAAAGTAATAGATCAATTTTCTAATTTAGACAGTAATTTTCATAGTGAGGGAAATGCAAAAAAAGAAATCATGTCACGCATTTGCAAGGCATCAGAAGCTTCAAACAGCTTGACCAAATATGGTACTTCTAAGCTGAACAGTTTTCAAACGAAGTTACGTATTTTCAATTCTAATTTTGCCTCTCAAAGTCCAACCCCACGTCCGCGTCGTGAGAGGTGGTAACAGAACAAAGTAGGGGATTGCTAGGTGTTAGCGAAGTATGGTGAGGCCTCGTGCCACGGGACCGCTACGGTAGCCATGAAGGCCACCCTGGGTCACCCCGAAACGTTCTGGCCAACGGGGCTCTGGTGAAGTTTAGCAAGCCGGCAATGGATTTATTATCGCTACAGAAAACACAATGAGATATAAACGGACTGATCAAACGGTATTTGACCATGGCTATGTTAAGGGACTACGAGACAGAAAAGCGAAATACAAGATTGCAACACTTAACACCGCTGGCCTGGGAAATAAAACATAAGAGATTATTGAAATGATGGAAAAAAGGAAAATCAAGTTAATGGGGCTAGCTGACATAAGACGCAAGGGAAATAGTAACAAGAAAATACACAGAGGCCACCTAGTAACATATGCAGGCGGAGAAACATCGAAGAATGGAGTGGGTTTCCTGGTACATCCGGACATATCTAACTACATATTAGACATACATTTTCACTCAGATAGAATTATTACTTTGAAAAAAAAAAGAGGAGAATAAGCTGAAACATATATACAATTATATGCACCATGCAATGATAATTATACAGAAGAGCAAAAAGATGAATTCTTTGACGATCTGTCTGATGAGATAGAGAAAGTTGAGGGAAGCAGCATACTATATGTAATGGGTGACTTCAACGGGAGGGTAGGAAATAACAGAAGAGAATACGAACAGTTTCTAGGTTCACATGCAGCTAAGAACAGTGATAGAAATGGAAATTGTCAAAGAATATTGGATCTATGCAGCCAGCACAATCTTTTTATTAAGAACACATTCTTTGACCACAGAGATTCACAAATTTACACTTGGTACAAATGGAATGATGTCTCCATCAAGAGCCAGATTGACTTTATACTTACCAGAGTTCAAGGAAGAAGGAGAATTCTTGTTTCAAGAGCAATCCCTAATGGTCTATGTGACACTGACCATAAAATAGTTGTGTTAAGAGCAAAACATCTTACATTAAAGAAACACAGAAAGAAATTAACCAAAAAAAAAAAGGATCTCATCAAGATAGCAAATGTGAAACAGGAAGGAGTAAAAGAACAGTTACAACAGAAAGTAGAGACAGCATTCAAACAACTTCCAAATTTAGTTGGCAATATTTTTTTTTTTTTTTTCATCGAACACCGGCTGTGAATTCCAGTGGAAGGTCAGGGTTAATCGTCCGCTTGGACTTTTGGCTTTCACCTGGACCTGATTTTTGCGTGTACAACCGTTTTTCATTTCCCTGCCTCTTGGGCAGCTGTACGCCGACTTCGAAGGAAGACGTCAGGCCTATTTCTAGGGTGACTGTGGCCATTGTTTTGTGTGGGTCGAGACGTTGCCTGATTTGTGTGGTGTCCATTTTGTCTCCTTCGCCGCAGGTATTGCCCCCAGAGTACCCCTTTGGGGCAGCCCCCTGTGGAACAGTTGGCCCTCAAGGGAAGGCAGGGGCAGATCATGGGCATTCCCCGCCATCCAAGAAGGCTTCCATGCATGCAGAGCCGGCACATATTGCTCTGATTCTGGGCTCACCCAAGGAATCGTCACGTCCTGCACATGCCTGCTTAACCTCACAACCGTATCAGGTCTCCCACTCGACAGGGGCTGCGCCCTCTGGAAGTCAGCGGGGAGCAGCCCCGTGGATTTTGTACTTTTGTGACCACACAGATAGGTACATTAGCCTGACAGAATTTCACATCCTGAATCAGGCGTATCGTTATCAGTTTTGTCCCAACACTCGGGCGAGTGGGGTCTTTGGGTGTGGATATTCGGTCTTTTTCAGTTCAGTGCAAATTTTGATGGTCACATTTTGATCCATATGATCTAGTTTTGTCGGACATTTAGGCTTAGCCATCCGATGGATGGTTGCTGTTGTGGTGTACCCCAGCGCGGTGACGACGACACTGAGGGTTAACCGAGGATGTACGTGAATGGCCAGCCTATGGATGGTTGTTGTTGTGGTGCACCTCAGCGCGGTGACGACGACACTGAGGGCCAACTGAGGATGTACTAGGATGGCCTGCCTATAAATGGTTGCTGTTGTGGTTGTACCTCAGCGCGGTGACGACGACACTGAGAATTAACAGAGGATGTGCAGTGAGCAATGATCTCTTTACTCAGCAGTCTTTTAACCAAGGGTTGTAATTTTAGCTGTATGTTTGTCAACCCTACTCATGTTCCTAATGAGTTTTGATAACATTTTTCACCCAAGCGTTTGGGGGCGGGCTGATGAGAGCCACAAGGACACATCACCTCTGGGGGCCGCCAAACTCCGAGATCCCCTGACAGCTCTGTTAATGCTCATTTGAGACATTATCCGTGGCGCACGACGAGGACGTGCTGTAGGGGTCTTGCGTGAGGTTCCGTACAACCAGGATAGTGAAGGACTGGCGCCCTAGTGACGTACGGAGTATCTCCTTATACACATCATGTTGGACTTAACTTCCCCTCACGCCTGTGACATAAATCACCGCGCCACGTTGGCAATATTGAAGAAGAATGGAGTGAATATAAAAACACTATGCTTAGTATTGCAGAAGAATTATGTGGAAAACGGAAGAATGGAAACAGACGGGGAAATAACAAATATTCACCTTGGTGGTGCGAAGAAGTAAAAGACGCAATTAAAAAGAAAAGGACATATAAACAGTGGATAAAATCAAAGAAAGAAGAAGATTATATAAACTATAGACTGCAAAGGAGAGAAACCAACAGGAGTGTCCAAAAAGCAAAACAAACATCCTGGGAACGTTTCGGTGAATCATTAGCAGAAAATGAGAAAACAGCCAGCAGAAAATTTTTCTAAGTAGTTAAAAATATGCGGAAAAGAGACGAGAGCTACAACCCCACTGAAATAATTAATGATAAGACAGGAAGGCCATTGATAGATCCACCCGAGATAGCAGAAAGATGGAGATCATCAGGAAAGAACAACTGAAGAGCACAGAGCAACAGTGTTAGAACCACACATACTAATGGATGAAATAGAAAATGTCATAAAGCAGTCTCCCAAATATAAAGCACCAGGAGCTGATAGATTACCAACATAAATAATTCAAACAGCAGGTGAAAGCAGCATCAGATGGCTTCACAGAATATTTAATGCAGCATGGGTACAACAAACTGCCCCTATTGATTGGCAACATGCAATAGTTATACCATTGTGGAAGAACAAAGGAAGCAAACGAGAATGCGGTCAATACCGAGGGATCTCTCTTTTAAGCCATGTTGGCAAAATGTATGCCAAGATAATAGAAACAAGACTGAGACCAGTAATAGAACCACAGCTGGCAGAAGAACAGATGGGATTTAGGAGAAATAGAAGCTGCACAGATGCAATCTTCACACTTAAACAGTTAATAGAAAAGAACATTGAATACAATAAGAACTTATTTGTGGCCTTCGTAGACCAGGAGAAGGCATTTGACAGAGTCGACAGACAATTATTATGGAAAGTAATGGCAAGATATGGAGTAAGCGAACACCTCATCGAAGTGTGCAAAAGTTTATACAGCTGGCAGAAGAACAGATGGGATTTAGGAGAAATAGAAGCTGCACAGATGCAATCTTCACACTTAAACAGTTAATAGAAAAGAACATTGAATACAATAAGAACTTATTTGTGGCCTTCGTAGACCAGGAGAAGGCATTTGACAGAGTCGACAGACAATTATTATGGAAAGTAATGGCAAGATATGGAGTAAGCGAACACCTCATCGAAGTGTGCAAAAGTTTATACAGGGATTGTAGAAGTGTAGTTCTAGTTAGAATAAATCAGGCAAAATCTCATCCTTTCACAGTGACATCTGGAGTAAGACAGGGGTGTGTCTTATCACCACTGCTGTTTATCACCTACATCGACAGTATATGCAAGAATGCCAAACCCATGAATGAAAATGTTAGTAAGATCAACGAATTACTCTTTGCAGATGACCAGGCCTTGTTAGCAGATACAGCCATGAAATTGCAACAATATCTAACATCCATGAATGAAGAATGTAAAACAAATAATATGAGAACCAACACGGAAAAGACAGAAGTAATGTCAATAGGAAAAAAGAAGACAGATCTAAACATAGCAATAGAGTACAAAAGCATTAAACAGGCATCTGAGTTTAAATATCTGGGAACTACATTTACCGAAGATGGGAAATTGGATAAAGAAATTAACATTAGATGCAGTAAAGCAAACCAAGTATTGGGACAGCTAGCCCCCCCTCTTACAGCATAAGACAATCCCAATCAGCACAAAGAGACATCTTATTCAAAGCATATTTATTCCAACTCTGTGCTACCAGTGCCAGACATGGTCACTCACAACAAACCATAAAAGAAAATTAGTAACCTTGGAAATGAGATGTCTGAGAAGGGCTGTAGGAGTGACCATAAGAGATAAGATCAGGAATGAGATCATAAGAGAAAAAGTCGGCACAGAACCAATTCTAAATTACATACAAAGACAGCACGTGAAATGGTTTGCCCACTTAGAGAGAATGCCTTGTGACACCATACCATACAAAGCATACATGGAAAGAGAAGAAGGTCGTAGAGCAAAAGGTAGACCAAGAACAATATGGAAGGATAACATCAGAGAAGCTCTACAGCAGCACGATGTGCCTATGGTCGAGGCGGCCAGAAGAGACAGAAACAGAACCTTATATCTCCCTCGACACCCACAGTGGTAAAAGAGGAAGTGAAGAAGAAGAAGAAGAATTCTAATATTGCTTCATTTTTAACATATGCAAGTGAAAATCTAAGAACCACTAAAGACATTGAAAGAAACTTAAATACATTCGAAAACAAATATCACAGGAAAATGATGAAAATAAAATAGGATTAATTCAAAGGAAGTGAAGAAATAAGAGAACTGTCTGGACAAGCAGTAGTATCAACAGTTATAAGACATAGAAGATAGCGCTATACTGGACACTTTTTGGGAAGAAACCGGGGAAAATCACCAAACAGGTATTTAAAAAAAGGAAATAGAAGGATTAAAGAAGCGAGAGCTCCCCTTACACCCCCTCCCCCCCCCCCAAAAAAAAAAACTTTAGACAAACGTTGTTAACTCTTTGAGTCCCAAGGAACGCATCATACGTTCATAGGTTCCTACCTAGAAGCCCAATGAACGCATGATGCGCTGATTTTATTACTTTCTAAACTACCCCCTGGGCCTGTGATGCTAAACCCCCCTGGGACTCAAATTAAGAGAGGTTAAAGCTGCTGAACTAACTTCCATCCATAAAATTTAACTGATTGTACATGACAGAATGGAATGGAGGAATAGATTGCAAGCCTATTGTGACATATAATGTCACAACATGATAATGAATGAGTGAAACGAGAATGAGATGCGCACAGTTTGTAAGCTGCTCGTCTTCACCATAAACAGTTTCAACATTCGCATTAAATGTCGTAGATAAAACGAGTTGAGATCTTTTCTCGTTAATAACATTTTTAACGTGATCATTATATTTTGAGCTGACTATTGGACATCCCACTAATATTTTGAGTTGAAAACGGGTCATCCCACTAATATTTTGATTTGAAAACGGGACATCCCACTGCATGCAGCCTATCTACCACCCCCCTGGAATATTAGACTGTTCCGTGACCTGTGGATTTCCCCTGCTTGCGGTAGGATATCAATAAAGCACCGACTATTCTGCACTTCAAGTTTGATGTTCTCAACATCTTGCAGAATGCCTTTACTTACCATAGAACTTACCGGGAGCAATTTAGAATGCGTCCATTTGGCAGCTCTAGATCACATTTTCTTGTTCTT
>CAJHNH020002624.1:40000-50000 GCA_905116865.2 Candidula unifasciata | reverse complement strand
GATCACATAAAATGGCAATGGCGAGTGCGACTAGCAAGATCCTTTCGCGTTAGGAAAAATGATTTCCTTGGGCAATAAAAGCCATGTTTGAAGTTCTTTTTCTCTTTAGTAGAAAGGAGTATTGTAGAGTCAGTACTGTTCTAAGCTTGCGAAACGTGGACCGTCATGCTAAAACAGTTGATTCAGTTTCATTCAACTAAAAGATGCTCAACCTTAAACGGCAAGATAGGATCCTAAATACTGTGGTTCTTGATAGGTCAAAGCTGCCTAACATCCATACGATAATGACGAATTATCAGCTGCATTGGTCACCTAACCCGCATGCCAGACAATCGCAGACAATCGCCTCCAAAAGAGAGTATTTTATGGCCATCTCCAGCAAGGGAAGAGGTCACTGGGAGAACGAAAAAAGCTCTATAAGGATACTCTAAAAAAGGCTCATAGTTCTTTTGGCTTCAACGCAGCAGCATGGAAGATGGTGCACAGGACCATTTAGAATGGCGTACATCCCTCAGGTATGATGCATCAGCATGCCATGCAGCACAGGCAGAGAAAGGAGGCAGACTACAAAAAGAACCATATCGCTAATCCTACGCTTACTGCCCCTTCCATCTGTTGTCCGCACTGCGCAAAACTTCCCAGGCTCATATTGTACTAATCAGCCACCTTCGTACTTATTATCATTTATCCATGCTAATTTTGACGAAAAGTGGTCTTCATCACTCGTGATGGACAAACAACATTTTAGAGTTAATATATTGTGCATACATCATAATCTCAGCCCGAATTGTTTGCTCCAATGTTAGTCTTAGTCGAGGTTTCAACTTCACTGCAAATAGGTTTCCCCATACTTGCTCCGTTCTTATGCCAGTGAAAATCAAAGCAAATACCCCTATTTATTGCAATTGAAAACTTGGTAAGGAAATAACTAGAAATATGAGCACCCAAGAAATGCATATTTCAGTTGTTAGAAGTGCCAAAGCCGACAGTCACCGCAGAAATGCAGTGTTTCTTTGATGGAAGTAGTCGGGCACGATAAGCTCGTTACTAAACACACATAGAATTATTACACCAGCTCACACGTAAAGCAGCTACCGGCCATGAATACCATGACACAACCACTGCACTAATGAAAGGCATTCTACAGGACAAACACAGTTCACAGTGCTGCAACCAAGCTCTAAACTCAGTAGCCCAGGCAGCGAAATCATAGACTACCATCCTTTTGTGGAAATTGCATTAGCAAATCGCTGTAGGAAGCAAAAATAACTTCGAAGCTAAACATTCTGCAAAGCCTTTCCCAATTTTGCTCTAATGTTAAAGGAAAGCTAACACTAATACGTTGGGGGAGGGGTGGGGAAGGAGAAAAAAAAGGGGGGGGGGGAAGGGGTATTTTGCCAGAACTGCCGGATTAGAAGGGCAGAACTTTCTTTGTCTGACGTTTTTGACATTCCCCCATAGACCAGCTGCCAGTCAAGGCTAAAAATCTGGTCTGCGTTTATTTCTTCTTTTTTTTTTCGTCACACTGATTCCAGGTTTTAGCACTGTGTCGCGGTTTGTCCTCTCACTGATACCAGGTTGTAGCCCAATCTCGTGGTTTTGTTCTCTCACTAATACCAGGTTGTTGCCCAGTGTCGTGGTTTTGTCGTCTCACAAATCACAGGTTGTAGCCCAGTCTCGTGGTTTTGTTCTCTCACTAATACCAGGTTGTTGCCCAGTGTCGTGGTTTTGTCGTCTCACAAATCACAGGTTGTAGCCCAGTCTCGTGGTTTTCTGTATTTGTCTTGCGCTTCTCCGTTGGCTTGATGGATTTGTTCATCTTTTTTGCAGATTTCAGCTACAACATACATCCATCTCTTTCTTGATCATCTTCTCGTCTTCTTCCCAAATGTTCTTCTGTAAAAAGTCTCAAAGGCAGTCTGGTCTGGCTGTATTATCATTAGTTGGCGGAACCATTTCGTTCTTTGCCTGTCAATATAATCTAGATGTGGCTTTATTCCATCTTCCTCTCTAATGATGGTATTCGTAACCCTATCTCGTCTAGTGTTGTTAGCACCTTATTTATAGTCCACGTTTGGCTCTGATAACACAAAGTAAGGATAAAGATGCTATTAATCGTTTACTGTTTTGCTGACATTTGGGTAGTCTGGTAGTCTTAGTTTCAGCTTCATAGCAAACGGGTCACCCCATCTTTGCTCCGCTCCTGTGCCAACGAAAAACACACATAATGTTTATCACAGTATTAGAATTGCAGTTCATCATTGATGGTAGCAGAAGTCGCCAACAGATCAGCAGTTGCCCACACAATCAATTTTAATCACATACGGGCACCACAACACTGCACGACAGGCATCGCGCCATTTTCTGAATCTACAATTCACACCAACACGTTGGTCACAGTCGAAAAAAACATTCCAAATGCAATCCGCAGCTCACAGAGTCACGCCATGCATTCAACTCAGAAGCTGGGCGACGAAACTATATCCAGTCTACAAATGGAGCAAAAATGCATCGGCCACCGTCCGGCAGAAGCAAAAAATTTGCCTCTGTTTCGAACAGTGCCGCTGCCTAACGTCCATTTTGACCGGAACATTTGGGTGTCTTAGTAGAGTGGCTAACTGGCAAGTGACAGCGTTTGCCTTCTGTACTTCCGCTTCAGTCTTTCTTTCGAGTCTGCCATCCTAGTATTCATGCTTCCTATATATTTGAATTCTCATACTTGTATGATTGTAGCACCGTTAACATGAATTATAACTTATTTACATGCTTCAAATTCTCCCAGATAACCATAACTATTATTGTAAAGCAATGATAACTTTAAACTTTGCAGTTGAACAATATGTAGTAAATGTCTTACTCTTGATGCCATCCACTGAAATAAAGACACAAATGGAGATTAGTATGCGAAGCTCCACTAAAGAGAAACCTCTAGCTGAAAGGCATTTGAGGACAAGCGATTATGTTTATTTCTGTCCGTGGCGAGGCATGATCAGTTCGCACGTTTAAGCATTAGCAAGTAACCATTACACTAGAGATGATGAAACGTTAATTCCCCGCTCCCCCCCCCCCCTACTCCTTCCTCCAGTCGCTCCGCTGTTGAGGATATGCTTACGCAGCTAGCATTCTAGTACTAGTAACCGGTAGCTTTCATGTGTTACAGTTTCTGCAGGAGTGTCGTAAGTAACCTGTGAGCGACGTAAGCCGAGTAGCGAATTTGTGATTAACAATTAAACAGAAATCATAAATAGTAAATCTTTCCCTGTGTGGCTAGATGCCTACAGAAAGTTGTTTTTTTCTTTCTAAAAAAAGAAGAATAATGCCTCTACCCACCTCAAAAACTATCGCCTGCCGTCACGAACGCTTTCGGGTCGAATTTGCATCGAGTCAAATTTTTTTGTTCTATTTAGCAATGACACTGGCCCCTTGGTCGACCCTGCATAAAATAGGCCTAAAATTACTGGAAGTAAAAGCGGCCGGCGTGATATTGACTGAGTTCTGATTATTCTACAAAATAAGATCATATGGCTGGCACGCGTACATTAGCCTACTTGACTCGCCACAAGTGTCTACGAGGCGAAGTCATTGAGTAAATGCAATTGAATTATTAGGTTTTATCTTGCAAGCGACCACGCAACAATCGTACTGTATCCTATTTCTTTACATTGTCGCCCTGCCATGCAACATTTATAGTGCACCAATCCACACAATTGTGGATACCCATCAGATAGAGGCTTTTAAATGTGACCGGAAACCAAGTTCGCACCACCGACATTACCTCATTGTCATGTGCAATTCTCTGACCCGGCAAATGTTGGTTCAGTGAGTCAAATAAAAGAAAGTCCGCGGGTGCCAAGTCTTGGCTGTACCCTGGATGGTTTAATACTTTAGACACTACAGATTCTGTAGTGTATCCTCATATGAGAAGTCTATGAGGGGTGGGAGGATGAACATGCACCAAGTTAATCAACTGAAACCTCTACTACAAGTAAGAGGTTTGCAAGAACCAGGTGATGACTGAATCCACAACAATAATCAGATTATCAAAACAGTGTTTCTCCGTTGTGAATGTGAACAAAAAAGACACGTTTGCGTCTTCTTTGTTCAAATTCACAACGGGGAATCACTGCTTTATCTTCTAAAAGGTTGCCTCCCACGGTCAACTGTGAAGCGACTGGATGGACTATTTAAACTGAAGTGCAAAATAATCAGATTGTTAAAAAGTCAAATGCCCGGCTCGCTAGCTCATTTGGTTTCAATCTTTTGGGCTGTGACCTGGTGACGAACTCCTCGTGGTTCGGGGGTAGAAAGAAAAGAAGTATTTCTCTAAGATTTACGGTACCTATCACGAAATCAAGGTCGAATGGTTGCGATATCCATAGTAGTGAGCCAAAGTGTTTACAACTCATGGTTTCTGGATACTAAAAATTAAAAAAACGTACATTAAAAGAAGTTTGGCCAGACAAGACTTTGTCACCAGCCGTTACACGCTGTCGGATTTACTGTGGGAGAGAACTCAACACTTAGGAACTGACTGATTCGATGTGCAATGAGAATGATGTGTCGAATAACTAACGTTAATTTAAAAAAAAATGCTTACATATTTTCTCCAATCTTGATTTGTCTGAGGAAAGAAGTAAGATAAGTTATTGTGTATATCAGTAAAGTTTTGACAGACAGACAGACAGACAGACAGACAGACAGACAGACAGACAGACAGACAGACAGACAGACAGACAGACAGACAGACAGACAGACAGACAGACAGACAGACAGACAGACAGACAGACAGACAGACAGATAGATAGATAGATAGATAGATTAGATAGATTAGATAGATTAGATAGATTAGATAGATAGATAGATAGATAGATAGATAGATAGACAGACAGACAGACAGACAGACAGACAGACAGACAGACAGACAGACAGACAGACAGACAGACAGACAGACAGACAGACAGACAGACAGACAGACAGACAGACAGACAGACAGACAGACAGACAGACAGACAGATAGATAGATAGATAGATAGATAGATAGATAGATAGATAGATAGATTAGATAGATTAGATAGATTAGATAGATAGATAGATAGATAGATTAGATAGATTAGATAGATTAGATATATAGATAGATAGATAGATAGACAGACAGACAGACAGACAGACAGACAGACAGACAGACAGACAGACAGACAGACAGACAGACAGACAGACAGACAGACAGACAGACAGACAGACAGACAGACAGACAGACAGACAGACAGACAGACAGACAGACAGACAGACAGACAGACAGACAGACAGACAGACAGACAGACAGACAGACAGATAGATAGATAGATAGATAGATAGATAGATAGATAGATAGATAGATAGATAGATAGAGATAGATAGATAGATAGATAGATAGATAGATAGATAGATAGATAGATAGATAGATAGATAGATAGATAGATAGATAGATAGATAGATAGATAGATAGATAGATAGATAGATAGATAGATAGATAGATAGATAGATAGATAGATAGATAGATAGATAGACAGACAGACAGACAGACAGACAGACAGACAGACAGACAGACAGACAGACAGACAGACAGACAGACAGACAGACAGACAGATAGATAGATAGATAGATAGATAGATAGATAGATAGATAGATAGATAGATAGATAGATAGATAGATAGATAGATAGATAGATAGATAGATAGATAGATAGATAGATAGATAGATAGATAGATAGATAGATAGATAGATAGATAGATAGATAGATAGATAGATAGATAGATAGATAGATAGATAGATAGATAGATAGATAGATAGATAGATAGATAGATAGATAGTACCATTTTTAAGCTATGTTTACTTGAAAGCCAAGGTCTGTTTTGAAAAGAAAAAAGATCAGATCGGTACATATTCGAACCAAGGATCTCTAGTTTAGAAGCTATATTATTTTGGGTCGTTGCAGGGCGGCGCCCCTAAGGTTGTGCGTACATGAACTTGAGTACGCTTTTAGACCTAGCAAGCTTTGGCATAGCGTGACATTGTTAGTCGCAGCTAGTAAAGCAATTGGTAATGGATGATGATGATAATTGTGGTTTAGATGATGATGATGACGATGGTGATGATGATGATGATAATGATGATGATGATAATGATGATGATGATGACGATGATGATGATGATGGTGATGAGAAACAATACAAGGAGAACGTTAGATAAATTAAACACGGCACGTCACTAACCTTTCGCTGGTACTGCCTCTAAAGCTTAACAAGGGACAGATGTAAAAATATGTTAACTGAATGTTAGACATTTAACGCTTGATAAATAACACATATTAAAATGTTTACTGAAGTGTGCTGCACATATACTGCTTGATAAATAACACATATTAAAATGTTTACTGACGTATGCTACGCATACATCGCTTGATAAAATAAAGATACAATTATTATTATTATATTTCTTTGGTGTGCTTAATGTACGCATATATCGCTTGATAAAAGACTCACACATAAATATTATTACTGAATAGTATACATGCATGATAAAAAAGCAGATACAACTATTGTGTACTGAATATAACACCTATAAAGCTTGATAAAAGACACCTACAAAACATGTTTACTGAATGTTACACATGCATAGCTTTATTAAAGACACATACAAAACACTTTAACTGAATACCACACAAAAATCTATACTACAAATCACAAACACTTTCTGTATTCTTTCTGTTCATTTTAAATTAAATTTTCAACTCATCTGACTGCTGTTTAACCCCACCAAAACATCACACAGAGCGATAAACACCCGGTGACACAAAATGCCACCATTGAGATGACGATCACCGCAGGTTACAGAAATTTCGTTTAATATATACGGTTGAATGAATGAATGAATGAATTTCTACCCCACCAGGACATCACACAAGCGATAAACACCCGATGACACAAAGTGCCACCATGTGGATGAGGATCACCGTGGAGAGGTCCCAGAAACCGCGTTCAGACAATTGGCAATATTTATGGCCTGCCTATATTGCGGCCCCTGGTAAAAGCCAGAGTGGGGCTTCAAATAACAAAAAATTACGTCCTAAAAACGACGTCGGGATATATATACGGTTATGATTAGGGTCTCTGACCACAGCCGGGGTGGTTCTTCAAAATAACATAACATTGTTTCCCACGTTGGAGTATATACAAGCTGTTTTGAATACCTCCGAAAGCGTGACCACTACACCAGTTAAACTTTTAATTGCCATCACGTCTACAATCTTTACTTTAACTGTCACACTGCTTGTCAGCTCATGTGCATTTCCTTTGTTTATTGCAACAATCAGTGAAAGTGAACTTTCGCTTGAGTTATATCCCTTCGAATATTTTTTCAATTACTCCCTTTAAAAATATTTTTTTTGGAAAATATATATTTCATTCTTTTTATTCTTTAAACCATACAACTATATGTGTCTGAAACAGTATTTTTGTCTGTTTCCCAAACTGTTAAATATTAGTGTTAATATTGCCGGGGATGTCTCGGGTGCACTTAGGGGTAATGACTCAAGATACGGCAGAGGTGGAGGCAAAAGTGAATTAGAAGACATTATATTAAATTTAGGGATTTAGTTTTACCCCCTTTTCTACTAGGCCCATATAAAGGACAGCGGTGGAGACCAAGATGAAGTAGAGGACGGGAGAATAAGACTTTCTTTCACTATTCCGGCCGAAACCTGGCAATTAATTACATCTCTAGTAGCTTCATAAGAGACAGATATATAAACTGTGTACTAAATGTTTCACATGTATCACTTGATAAAAGTCAGATATGAAAATCTGTGTGCTGAATGTTACACACATATCGCTTCATAAAAAGACATATAACATTGTGTCATGAGTGTTTTACGAGAATCGCTGGATAAACGACACACACACACACACACACACACACACACACGCACGCACGCACGCACGCACGCACGCACGCACCCACCCACCCACCCACACCCACACACACACACACACACACACACCACACACACACACACACACACACACACCACACACACACACACACACACATATATATTTTTTTAAAAGTACTTATTGTTGAACATATATCGCTTGATAAAAGCTAGACCAACCACACAAACACAAATTGTTTGCTGAATATAAACATGTAGGTTTGAGCTACAAACATATACATGATTAAATTTTTTTTTATAAATCCTCACTCTCTTATCTTGGTCAATATCCTCTTTAGAAGTAATTTGCAAGTCGGTGGTTAAATGGTCAAAGCGTTCAGCTCTACCTCAGAACGTCGTGGATCGTTTTACGACTGCGTCATTTAATTCCCGAGTAAAGTTGGTTAGTTAGTCGACAGATTATCACCATAGCCCATCGAACCATTCAGTCCATAAGCGCTTAGATCCACTCTTCAGTATCTCCCTCAGCGTGTAGTGGCTTTTCACACCAGTTTTGTGTTGGTTTCACATTCTTCTTTGTACCCCTGTGTAGCGCTCTGGCTTCAATCCTTTTGTTGTTAAGTTCGTGTAGTCACATCAGTGTTGCAGATTCACAGTCATTACTTGATTCGTTTAATCGAGCTGCCTCTATGATGGCATTTAGTATATGAGTCCTCTCCATTGCTCTTCCGTTTCCCGGGTGATCATCACTTGCAGGTCTGTCGGCTCCTTCATTGCCCTTTATAGCAGAATACCCAGGAACAAATATGAAGCTGATTTTTGTCAGCCTAGATCTGTTCAAGGTCTCCACTCATTGTCTTTGTATGCAATCCTTCTCGTGGAAAATGTTAACTAAAGTTCCAGGGAATCATGGATTTACAGACTTCGTGCTTTAACTGACAGTTCTTAAAAGGCGTCTAACTCTTCTGCAGAGAGAGAGAGAGAGAGAGAGAGAGAGAGCCATATGGGATAAATCCTGGGTCTTCTCGTCTTTGAATTTTATTTTTCTTTTGAAGGTAATAATGGATTTGAAACTTCAACGAAACACGTACATAATGGTTTTTTTTAGAAAGTTTCCGTTACAATGTTAACTGTTTACTTTGAATCGGTGATTGTTTTTTTTTCCATATACCACAAATAAAAAAAAAGGCAAACTATTTAAATATATATATATATATATATATATATATATATATATATATATATATATATATATATATATAAAACATAATTTCTGACATGATTCTGATAATTAACATTTTGCATGCCACATTTCAACAACTTACAAACGGTTACCAAGTTAAATATATAGTACACTAGCTTCTGCATAGAGGCGATGTCTTCATTTGGAGGTAACAGGTTCGATTCCCGGTATAATAACTATAGCTTTTGACTTTTGTGTTATCTCTTGTGTCCCTCTATCTGGTTACTTCTTTCTATGAATACCTGTCAATAAAAGGCCCTTTTCCATGCCTTCAGGCGTATTGTGCATAGAGGGCTAATCATTTTTTGTATAAGCCAATCGGCACTGGATGGATGTTTTGGTCAGCATCACGCCGGCCACCTTTACTTCCCAGGACTTGTACCTACTACCAATTTATTTAAGGCTGGGATCGCAGGTGAGAGTCTAGCGGCTTCACCACTGTAGTTCCAATACTAGTTTATATATATATATATATATATATATATATATATATATATATATATATATATATATATATATATATATATATTGGGGCTGTACCGAATATTCGCTTCGTATTCGCTTCGGGGCCGAATAGTGGACCCAATAACTATTCGGTATTCGGCCGAATAGTTGCGGTCGGGCCGAATACGAATAGTGGTTACCTCACAACCGTTTCTAGACTGGTGGAAAAAAATTTCAAGACTTCCCACCTTGGTTTATACTGTGAAGCGTTATCTTTGTGCACCACCTACAAGCGTACCAAGTGCCCCTTTATTTCCATCTTGCATGTGTTGCGAGTATAGTGTTTTTAGGGATGTTGCTGTAGAAACAAAATGCAACACTTA
>CAJHNH020002624.1:15000-32500 GCA_905116865.2 Candidula unifasciata | reverse complement strand
CATCTAATTGCGTCAAACAATATTTCACTGCACGTCTAAAGGAATAACGATTACAACGATAGTAAAAACGTCGCTAGTTTACAGACACAATTAGAATAAAAAATCAAAATAGTAAGAGCTAGGAAAAAACACGTCCTCTCAGTAGGGAATTCTGCAAACTAAACTCATGTAATATGTATGTAGGCTATGTATGTGTATTTACTTTTATACGCCTAGACAGGCATTTACACAGAGAAGCAGAAATGTAGATAATACAATGGGCACTCAAGCAGACAGACTGAGAGAGATAGACTGCGAGACACGGAGACAGGCTGAGAGATAGACAGACAGACAGACAAGCAGATCCATTAAAACATAAATATTTATAAAGATTGGTAACTATATATAGCAGGCAGAGGGGCGGTCTACTAAAAGACATCAAGCTTTATGAAAAAAAACCCTGAGCAATTAATACTCTTCTCGACTTTAACCTTTAACTTTAATATTTAGAGACAGACAGACAGTCAGCCAGACAGACAGAAAGAGGACAGATATACGGACGGACAGACGATTGGACTGACAGACGGAAGGACGGACGAACAGAGGGACAGACGGATGGATGGACATACAGACTGAAGGACAGACGGGGGAAGGACTGATAGATAAACATACAGACAGATATACATACAGTCAGACAGACACACAGACACACAGACAGACAGACACACAGACAGACACAGAGAATGATAGATAGATAGATAGATAGATAGATAGATAGATAGATAGATAGATAGATAGATAGATAGATAGATAGATAGATAGATAGATAGATAGATAGATAGATAGATAGATAGATAGATAGATAGATAGATAGATAGATAGATAGATAGATAGATAGATAGATAGATAGATAGATAGATAGATAGATAGATAGATAGATAGATAGATAGATAGATAGATAGATAGATAGATAGATAGATAGATAGATAGATAGATAGATAGATAGATAGATAGATAGATAGATAGATAGATAGATAGATAGATAAGCAAGATAAGACAGACAGAGAGACAGACATACGGTCGGACGGACGGACAGACAGACAGACAGACAGACAGACAGACAGACAGACAGACAGACAGACAGACAGACAGACAGACAGACAGACAGACAGACAGACAGACAGATAGATAGATAGATAGATAGATAGATAGATAGATAGATAGATAGATAGATAGATAGATAGATAGATAGATAGATAGATAGATAGATAGATAGATAGATAGATAGATAGATAGATAGATAGATAGATAGATAGATAGATAGATAGATAGATAGATAGATAGATAGATGGATGGATAGATAGATAGATAGATGGATAGATAGATAGATAGATAGATAGATAGATAGATAGATAGATAGATAGATAGATAGATAGATAGATAGATAGATAGATAGATAGATAGATAGATAGATAGATAGATAGATAGATAGATAGATAGATAGATAGATAGATAGATAGATATTTAAATTAAGTATCTTTTTAGTGTTTCGTGTGTGTATTTATTTGTGTATGTACAATTTAACGTAGTTGTAGGTTTTAAAGCTTCACTCTCTGCCTAGAATCCCACACGTTACCTCTCTTCTCATCGATAGAATCAGCATCTTCCAGATCGGCCGGGTACGCTGCGTGTCTTGCAACAAACACGAACAAAAAAGCAGCCGCCAGAAGAGAAAAGTGCCTTCCTGAACTCATTGCTGTGAGAAGTTAATATACGCAGTATGTTTCCGATTAGCCTGCAAATAGAACATACAATAGAAAGATACCAGTTGTCGGGAAAAAGTTATATAGAATGTTCAAAGTAAGTAAAGAAGTTATTGACCCGTTTGCACCTTTCAGGCGTATTGGGCCTAAAGGACTAGACCTATATTTTATAGACCGATCTGCACTGGGTGGGTGATGTGGTCAGCATCACGTCGGTCGCCTTCACTTTCCATGAGTGTACCTGGTACCTGGTGCCCACACGGCTTCTCTCATACAGAATATGAGTTGTAATCAACGTGTCAGACCTACAGAATAAACAGACAAGCAGCAAGAAGGTAGTTTATGAGCAAAACACAAAGTATATCACGAAATGACAGAGTAGCAATCGAAACAGAGCTTTTTGATATAAGACAAACACACAAACTGATAAGAGAAAGTAAAGTCAATTCTTTTGACATTAGATGAGAAGGATTAAACTAAAAATGGCAGATAGTCAATATACTGTGCATATTTCTTCTTTAGTTGCGTATCCTTTACAGGATGTTGCAGAACCAACCCCAGCACTTTCTGGCTGTTGTGGTTTTTCTAGGCAAATCTACGTCCAGTAGTTTGCCATTGCTTCTGGACGGTCGGCTCTCGATACCACTGTCTAAACCATTCAAAAACAAACCGTCCGCAGCAGGGATCGAACCCGGCACCCTGACATTACGAAGCACGTTCGCAACGCCTAAGCCACAGACGCCAATACTATGCATTTTATGAGACGGAATTATATGAAAATTGTTAAAGGACCCTTTTCTACGTTTACAAGATTACTGGGCATATAGGGCTAGACCAATATTTTAAATAACAGTCCGTACTGTGTGATGTGGTCAGCACCACCCGGGAAGCCTGTTGAAAATGGTAGATAGCCAAGGTTTTTTTTTTCTTTATGTTATGGAATGGAACACAGAAAACCTGCGTAGCCAAGTGGCAAGCAAGCTCGATGGAAAAGTAGCAAGATGAAGACATAGGAAAAAAGACGTAAAAAAAAGGCAGGTCAAGAGCACTGAACTTATCCATGATTCTGTGACCGTGTGAGGTGGGAGACTTCTTGTTCTTCTTCTGCGTTCGACATCAGTCATGCTAAACATTGAGTCCCGTCTGGGTCACAAATAGGATTGTGCGTTTAAGGTCGCCACCGGTCCCCCATATCTTCTCTCGCAATGTGGATGCCCTGAGCCAGATCCACAGTCTTTGCTGGGAGAGGTAAGGGCAGTACTGCAATATGTGCTCAGGGGTCTGTCTTTCTGCTCCATAATCACAGGAAGCAGATTCTTTTATGCCTATCCTGTACATGTTTGCTCAAAGACCACAGTGTCCAGTCCGAAGTCTAAAAATTGATATTTGTTCTTTCCTGTTGAGTTTGTTTATGCTGTCACTCTCTGGTCTGTAATCTCCATTTTGCCTTCTCCACCCGCTTGAAAGACTGCTTTAGCGCTGTTTTGATTTCCTTGTAGCTGTGTGGTGGATGAAGTTGTGGAAGATTACTCCCAGCTTTTGCCAACTCATCCGCTCTCTCGTTTCCTTGAATACCACAGTGGGCTGGTATCAACTGCAAGACCAGTTCTGCTTCCTTGGAGAGTAAGCCAATGTTGGTCCTTAGATCTGCAATTAGTTTGTCTTATTTTTTGCTTGATAGTGCTTGGAGAATAGACAATGAGTCACTAAGTATAACAATTTTGTGCCCTCTGTGTTCTTGAGTGATGAGATGTTGGACTGCAGAAAGGAGGGCAGTTACCTCAGCTCTGAAGTTAGTGCAGATGTCACCTGCTGGTAGAGAGAGAGTTTCTGCTCTACAGCTAGGGGGTTTAATGTAAATTCCACAACCCCCCTTTCTGACTGCATCTGTAGCAGAGCCGTCGGTGAAAACCTGAGTCCAAGTGGTGTTTGGATACTTCTCATCAAGCATAGCAAGAGCGAGGGTTCTCTGTTGTGTCTCCGTCTGGGCATCTTTTGAAGTGATCCCTGGTACCCTTAGGACTACATTTGCCTTCTCTGGCTTGCTTGTCCATGGTTCTGGCCTAAATTTTACGTACAGTGCTACATCTCTTTCAAGCAGATCTTGGTGCTGTCTGTACAGTTCCCTAGCAAGGGGGTTGGGGCTCTGACGCTTCATTCTGTTTTTTGTTCTCTCTTGAAATTTAAAATGCAGTGGGTGACTTTGAAGTCTTTTTAATTTCTCATACTGTAAAAGAGTTTTGTATTGTCTTCTGAGCTCGAGTGGTTCAGTATCTGCTATCCTCTCTTTCTCTCTGAAGGGGTTGGTTTTCATGGCTCCGAGAACAATCCTTAATCCCATATTCTGAACCTTGTCCAGTTTTCCCATTGTTGTCTTGGCTGCTGCAGCCCATGCAGTGGAGGCATATTCCATGACTGGCCTGACTGCTCCAGTATATATTTGTTTTAGGATTCTGGAGTTAGCGCCCCATATGGTACCCGCTAATTTTTTCATCACTGCAAGCTTCTTGAATGCTTTCCCCTGTACTGCTTCTACGTGTGACTTCCAAGTTAGTGGCGAATCAAGTGTAACGCCAAGAAAGGTAGGAGTGTCAGTCTGTGGAATGAGCTGGATTTTTTAATCAAAATTTAGATTTTTGTTCTTTTTTGGGGGAGAGAGAGAAAATTGATCCTGTGCTTTTTGAATTATTTAGCTTTAGACCACACTTTTCGGTCCAGGCTTTTACATTTTCCATAATGTTCTGTAACAGATATGAGGCTGTGGTAGTGTATTCGGATGCTGTCCAAACTGCAAAGTCATCAGCATGAAGGGTATTATAAACGTACTGGTGGCAGGTTTCTGTGATATCATTTATGTAAACCAGGAACAGAGTTGGTGTTGTCGCACTGCCCTGGGGAACTCCTTCTCTTAGTTTTGCCAGTTTGCCGATGTGTCCGTCAATTCTGAATCTGGCTCTGCGTTGGAAAAGAAAGTCTTTGATCCACTTGTACATGTTGTGCACAACTCCTGCCTGTAGCAGTTTTAGTTGTAGGCCCTTTTCCAAACTGTATCGAAAGCACGAGAGAGGTCAAAGAAGACAGCAAGAACTTTCTTTTTTTCCTGGAAGGCATTCTCTATTTCCTGTGCCAGATATGTCAACTGGTCCTCTGTGTTTCTTTGCTGTCTGTATCCTGTCTGTATGGTGGTGATTAAAGAGTTTGTCTCCAAGAACCATATTAGTCTTTTATTTACTAATTTCTCCATCAATTTTCCAACACAACTAAGAAGGCTGATGGGTCTGTAGCTTTTTGGGTCTCTTCTGTCTCACCATTTTTAAGGATAGGCTGGATGAGAGCTTCCTTCCAGGCTGACGGTACCACACCCTTTTGCCAGCTCTGGTTGTAAATGCAGAGAAGAAACTTCTTGGCAGCAGGTCCAAAATGAGAGAGAAATTCGTTTGTAATGCCGTCAGCCCCTGGGGCTTTCTTCATTTTCAACTATCCAATTCCCACTTCCAGCTCTTGCATAGTAAACTTTTCTGACATGCAGGCCTCGGTTGTTTTTGTGCTAGAGTCTGCTAGGAGAGTCTTGGTCTGGTTTCGTACTTCTTTTATTCTTTACATGGGAATATGAACCTCAGTTTTCTTCTGGTGTGTTTCAGCTAGCACATCTGCTTCTACCTTGCCAGTAACAGCTCCATCGTCTGTTAGGAGTACAACTCTGGCTTTTTCTGTCTTGTCTCCATTCAGGCTTTTTGTGAGATTCCACAGACGTGAAGTGTCCTTTTCGAGGTTGAATGACACTGTCTTTTTGTGCCAGCTTTCTCTCATCTGATTATTTCTCTCTTTGATGACAATGAGCGTCTACTCTCGTATCACATAGTGACATTGATGGCCGTCGCTTTTTAAATAGTTTATGACATGTAAATGTGTAAGGATTCATCAAAACTATATGGAACATTTGGAAAGGAGTAGTAATAATAGCTAGAGTTTAGTGAACGCGTTTTACACTCTCTAATGTGATTATCATCATCGTCATCAAAATTCCATAACACCAAAATATTTCATAAATTTGCAAGTATTCATCAAGAGTCAAAAACGTTGGGAAAGATATAGTAACAATAGCTATAGCTTAGTGAAAGCGTTTTACAATCATTAATGTCTACGTCGTCATCATTAGCCTTATAAATCTCACAACGTGGTGTTTCGTTCCGTCGAGGTTACTGCTGAATGCCCGGTCAGTTCACTTCACCTATAGCAGTCATTTTTACTGGACCTTATGTTTTCATGCTTGAAGCCCGTCCAGTCTGACCAATTCTTGATCTAGGGCTCCTTTGTTCTGCATCTTCTCCGCTTCTCCAGTACCGAGACTCGCAGTGTCGTTTTGGAGATAGTGATAGAGTTTAAAGAGGAAAAGATGTGTGATACCTGGATAATCTCAAGATAGCAGCAAAATCAGGGAATATGAAAATTAACCTTGAAACAAAATTTAAAAAACAACAACAACAACAACAAAACAACTGAAGTTATGACCATATCAAGAACAGAACAACCAATCAAGATATGCGTAGAATACCAACAAATCAAGCAAGCAAAAGACCAGGTACTTAGGAAGCCTAATATCCCATGGAAAAATGTAGGCAGAGACGGACCACAGATGAAGAAAAGCAAATAAAATCATTGGACAAATGTCATCAGCTATGTAGAACAAACACGTAACAATTAACACTAAAAGAGTATTCAGTGGAGTAGTTTTATCAACACTTTGTTACCAGTCCCAAACGTGGATATAAACAACAAAAGACCCAATAAAAAAAAAAAAAAAAGAATAATAATCGAAGCGACAGCAGTGAAATATCTAAGACGGAACTAAAAGAGACAGAATAAGAAATCAAAGCAGCGCTTCCCCGTTTTCAGTTTGAACAAAGCATTACATGTGATGATGACCAGTCCTTTCATCCACAGGTGATTGGGTTAGGTTTACTAAAGCAGCTAGGCTTGATAGGAAACAAGCGTAAATGGTCACTAAAATAACTGGGCGAAGCTGTTGAAACAGCTTGAGGCTGGCTCTGGACGCAACGGAACGTCGTGGGGGATAAGCCTCGATAGACTGGTCCTAGTGCCTAGTTGAAAAGAACTTCTTATCCCTTAAAGCCAAAGTGTCTAATACATTTCTATCAGTGTCCCTGCTAGAGTCTAAATGCCAAAGTTTAACAAGTGTCCGATGAACCAACCGAAAGCTTGTCAAATGGTTGTAAGATAGTCGGCTGATCTAAATTGCTAAATCAGCGACAAATATCAAAAATTCTCACAACACTTGTTTCAAATCACCATATCGTCTTGTCCGAGAACATCTGGTTAAGTGCAGCAGGGAAAGATCGAGGCCTGGCTTCATGACCCAGGTCGACCTACCTTCCAATATTGTATAGAAAGTAATGGACCCGAACAATCGTCGACGAGGGATCTTTCTACTGATGATCGGTGGACCCCTGCTGTACATGCTACCCTGTGGAGTTCTTTTTATTATTATTGTGAGTGCGAGAATGGCTGATAAGGCCACTTTTAGCACTGACTTGCACCATGGCTAACGCAAGGTGAAGACCATGTCTTTTTGTCTGTCTAATTCTGGACTAAACCGGTTTATAATGGTAAACGACCAGTAGATAAGAAATGACGATTTCAGGAAAGAAGCGGGGAGGGAAATAGTACTAAATTGTATCAAGAGACAGCAGATCAAATGGTCTGGACATACGTCAAGATTACCATCAGATAGTGTACCACATAGAACCATGTCGTTACTGGATCATATAGCACATACCATGGCTGGCACCCAATGCCTCTTCAGAACCTGATGCGGAATGATAGAACGGGAATAGGGAATAAATAGATAAAGCCTATTAAAAATATGGCTCATTGCTTAATCAGATTTATCATCATCATCTGCCTTGTCAACTGGCGTAGGCGCTCATGTGTTTCCACAGATTCCTGTTTTCCTGGAACAGCTTTCTTGATGACATCCCTTCATGCTATCGTTTCAGTCCATCCAGCATCATCTCTCTTGGTCTGCCTCTACCCCTCTTTCCACTGATCTTTCCAGTTGTCACGTTCTCCAATGTGGTCAAAGAACAGTGTTTGTCTCTTTCTTATTGTTGTATACAGAGATCTATTTTCATTAGCTTCTTCCAAGCAATCGTTGTTAGTTACTCTGAACGTCCAAGGTATTCGCAACATTAATCTCAAAAACGACATCTCTATTTCTTCCAAATTCTTCCTCATTTGTTGCAAGATTCGCTGCCATTCAGCAGAACAGGTTCTATGTAACATTTTAGCACCCTCTTTCCACATTAAATGAGAGCTGTTTATTGCATAAGATATTTTTTTAATTTCTGAAATGCAGCTTTTGCTTGACCTATTCTGATCTTAATCCGTGTCACACATTTTCCATCCGCTGATATAATATGATTGTTTCCAGATCGGACTACATTGTGATAATACAGCTTGATTTCCGCAGCGCGTGGCTTAGAAAGAAGAACGTACAGGTTTTTTAAGGACAACGGTAACGAGGGGGAGGGGTCGACCAGCCCAACGATAGGCACATCATTTAAGTTAAATATGAAAGTGCACCAGGTGAAAGAACTGGCGAGAGACCGAATTTCTTTTAGGCAGTCGGTGATGAGAGTGGCTTTCTGCAAATAACATGCTAGGTGATGATGATGTTTCTTCAGCAGTCCATCTAAGACAATTTATCTCTGTTATATAAAAATTTTGCCCTCGTTAGTTTTAGTAGTGGACCACATTTGCTACTTGCAACAATCTAACATAAAGTTGTCACCAAAAAAAAATGCCAAAAATGCCAAACACATTCTTATTAGTTTTGTCTTTGTAGACAAATTTATACTAACAAAACAATCTTCTTCTTTTTTCTTTCTTAGTTTTCACCTGTTGTAAACTGCGGCGGAAAAGTTTTGGGTACTCGTCCACTTCTGGACTTTGGTCTTATTCCAAAACTTCAGTTTGGCGTGCACATCCGTTTTACATATCTGGCTTAGTTGTATGCAGACAGTTAGCTCCTCCCTCCTAAGGCAGGTGCACTCTGACCGAAAAAAACCCATAATTATTCGACTTTTACGACATGCTTGTTAGGGGAACAGTTACCCCCCACCCCCCCACCCCCCCCCCCCCCCCCATTTGGGGTCCGAGTACCCACACCGAGACACAAAACAATCAAAGAAAGTCAACTTACACTGAAATAAGTCTAATAAAAAGACAAAGTCTTTAGTAGTGTAATGGCTTTTATAACCCAAGTCTAGCCAATCTACAGGGCAAATACGTAATGGGCACGCCCCTTTTTGTTGACAGAAAGTGTAGCCTACTTTCAGCCAATGCAAACATTGTAGGAGTTAAATGGGTTTGGCCAGTGGAAATACTAAATAATATTAGGGTGAAACTCGTTAACACCAAGTCGCTTAGGACGAACATTCGGTTAACGTGAACAAAATCGTGGTATCAGCAGGAGTGTGTTATTTATAATAATAAATAATTCCCCGGTTCGCGCACGGTTTTATTACACGAGCTCATCGGTTTTCAGTAACTTTAAATCCATTTTAAATCAGCACAAAATAATAATAATAACAATGTGAAATATAAAAATAAGTAAAATACACACTTAAACAAGGCTGAAACTCCATTGAATCCGCCTGCTTTTCCCGCCACAATAACATTGGAAGAATGCTGATCCACGGATTGTTTTTTATGTTTAATTGCGTCCTCTCCCCGGTACAGATGTACGTAAGCAAGTAGATATAAAAAGCAATAAGCAGAAATGGTTGCAAACATTCAAAGCGTGTTAAGTAAAAACCTTGTATCACAATTGTTGACTATTTTATAAACTCCGCAGTCAATGATGGAGGTGGACAACCTTTCAACGGCCGCCTTTACTTCCCTGGAGATCAGCTGGTACCGGTGATGTCTTAACGCACGGGCTTACTTATAGCATTTGTCTAGGAGCTTCCTGGGAGTAGGGGTTCTATGCTATTCTGTCTATGTCAAGTGACTTGCCATACATAAACATGTCTTTATTCTGAGTGGGTGTCATAGGGTCCCCAGCCCACTGTGGTTCACAGGCTCCCCAATGCTGTTAAGACGTCTCTGCTTGCTACTCATTTTAGTCCAGTTCTGAATTTGAAGAAAAATAAATGTCTTCGTCCATAAGGATTTGAGCCCTAGGTATTCGGGTAAGCAGGAGATGATCTAGCCTCTATGCTACTATAGTTCCCCAGGTAACATAAAAGGTTGAGGGGTGGAATGTAGGATGACTTATGCTGTGATTTTGATTCAAGTGAGGAAGAGCTGGTCAATTCGTCGACTCCACTCTCTCGCCTAAGTCCATCTAAGTCCAGTAAAAAGACAAGATAAGACGTCTTAGACGAACAGTGGATGACCAGGGCTTATTTGGTGCCTTGCTGTGCTCAAGGCTCTCCACGCAACATAAAAGCACATGGGAAATGAAATAATCGCTGACACCCTGGACTGAAATTACATCTTTTTTTTTTCTTCAGCTGTAAACTCTGGAAGAAAGTTCTGGTTGTTCATCCACTTCTGGACTACAGTCCTGTTCAAGAATCTGAGTGTTGTGTGTGCATCCGTTTTACAGATCTGGCTCATTTGTATGCAGACTAATGGCTCCTTGCTTCTCAGGCAGATGCACTCCGACTTTAAAGGAAGCTTCCAATAAGTCGACTTATGACATGCCTTTGTGTAGGCAGTGGGTCTATTCTTGTTAACCCTATAACAGGGTCATGGAACCCACCTGGGGATGAAATTACATTATAACCGTATCGAGCCCATCTTAAACCTTACAGTTAAAAGAGGCTCACATGGATTTGTACGCATTGGATACTCATCCTTGAGTGTGAAATGCAATGCCGGAGGGTACCACCATCTGCAACAAGTGAGATCTGGTCCCCTTGGAAATCGAATAATATCATAGGGAGTCACATCATAAGCGAAACAGTCCATGAGTATTCAGATGAGTTCCGCTAGCTAGTCTGAGAAATTCGGCGTTAACAGTCAATGATTTTGAGGGTGGCAGGAGGGATAACAGAAAGGAAAATGTTATTTACAGACAAAAAAGCCCAAAAATAACAATAAATGGTGAAGAAATTGAAAATGTCACAAACTTTGAATATCTAGGCTCTATAATAAATAGCAATTGAGAATGTTTGGAAATTAAAAGGAGGATAACCATCGCAATGCACCGATTAAACAGCCTGAAAAGTCTATGGTTAAGCACCAGCAAGGAGATCAAAATTAGAATTTTGAGAGAATGCATCTTCCCTGTAGCAACACACGGATGTGAGTCGTGGATTATAATATCCCAGTCCTTAAGGAAGAGAATAGAGACTTTTGAGCTGAAATGCTTTAGAAATATTCTCAGAATATCTTAAGCGAAAAAGAGGATAAATAATGACATCTTGAATGATCTGAACATCAAGGAAGATTGGCCAATGAATAGCATCCTGTCTCGGAAGCTAAAATATGTTGGTCCTATCAAGCGCCACGACGGATTGGATAAAATAATAACAGAAGGCATGGTAATAGGAAGGAGGGGCAGGGGCCGACCAACACGAAGACGGGCACAGGATATAAGTGACTTTTTGAGTATGAAAGTACACGGGGCGGAAGAGCTGGCGAGAGAACGAGTTTTTTTTTTCAGGCAGACCGTGATGAGAGCGAAGTTCTGCAAACACCTGCTTACTCATGATGATGAGGAGGGATAAAGAGACGCTGGCTTTGGTGAGGACACGCGAGAAAACAGGCACTAATATAACTAGAATGTCTTTGCACTTGAAGACACATGGACATATGAATCATGGAGACGGGGGCTAGTGATTGAAGTTAAAACAGATGCAGAAAACATAGGGCGAGCTGTTTTTGAAAGCAAAGGATTGGACGACTTGATCTGAGTTGATTGAGGACCTATGCCCAGATGGCTGGTAAAAAAAAGCACAAGAAAATTAATTAGGGTGTTGAGTAGCACGACGATGGATGCAGGATATAAAAGATAACCTAGATGTAAACGTTCAAGAAATAGGTCAGTTAGTAAGCGGCCCAGTGACTTTCAAAAGTGTAGTACTGAGAACGACATTCTACAGATGATCTGCACTACCTGATGCTGAGAAGCAGATTGTACTCAAACATTTAGCGATTTGTCATCCCATTAGGAGAGCTGAGGTATTTCTGCCATTACGGTTTTCTGAAGAGAATGGTGTTGGAGAGTACAGTTCCCCGAAAACAAAGCTGAGGAAGACCTCCACAAAGGTGAATTTCAAGACACAGAAGATGTGTCAGCTATAAAAAACCCACAGTGCTGCTAACTGGCTAAAGAGAAATGGATGCTGTTATGCAACCTTACGACATTCTGTAAATGCCCTGCCAATCAATGATGATGATGATGATGAGCATATTTTCATGGAAAGACGCACAGGGAAGACAAGGAGATTCAGACTCTGTTTTATCAGTTCTTGTATTTGAGAAAAAGACGCAGATTCTGATGGAAGATTTAATGAGCCTATCTATGTGACACATACTAAAGTGGCTATCGTTTTCCACAGCTTTAAAGTAAGCATACAAACAATTATCGCTTTTTTTTCGGCATGATATGAGAGAGAGAGAGAGAGAGAGAGAGAGAGAGAGAGAGAGAGAGAGAGAGAGAGAGAGAGAGAGAGAGAGAGAAAATAGAACATGTTGTGACTATTGGGATAAGCTGTTGAAAATGAAGCAGACCAGGAAAACACAAAAAGATTCTTGATAAACTTTTGTAATGGCATGGAGGGGTGTCAACATAGGAACTGATACATGCTGTTAAAGTTCACAGACTGTGAAGATTCATGATGGCCCTCTTGAGTCGGCAATGCCCTTGATGATGATGACGCTGATCATAAGCATGGGAAAACTGGGTTTAAACTCTTGGCTGGGTGACGAACGCTTTCTTATCTGGCATCAGAAAAAAAAAAAAAAAAAAAAACTATTGAGCAAAATCCTAACCTGCACAGTTTGTGGCGACTGCATTAACCAGCCTAATTAGTTAGTCGCTCTTCTACCTTTGGGCGTATAGGTTTGCCATATATATCAAATGAATTCTCTATGAGCAGATTTCTTTTCAGCTTTGTTCAGTCAGGGACTGTCAGATGTTGCCTTGCCAGCGAACCTTGTGTTGTTCATGTGTTCTGGTTTGCCTGCTGTGGTGGACGATTCTCTCCAATTCTGCATGCTTATCCTAACCATCGTAGCTGTGACTGATACACTCGAGTTTGTAGAGCAGGGCTATTCAACTCAGTTTGCTCGGGGGCCAAAATGTTGAACATGGAGACCGTCGCGGGCCATTGGCCAGAGCCCACACTACAATTGACAACATTTTTAATCTGTAGGTATAATACACTCGAAAACTATAACGCCTAGGACGTAGCCTATATAAATCTAGCAGTGTTGTAAACCCTTATAATGTACAATCTTATGTAATGATTAATTAATACTCACTTTTAATTCTTCTTCTTCTTCGTATTCAGAGGCTGTAAACTCCAGCGGAAAGTTCTGGTTGTGCGTCTACTTCTGGACTCTAGTCCCGTTCCAGAAACTGAGTGTTGCGTACAGATCCGTTTTATACGTTTTACTCATGTGCATGCAGACTAGGTTCCTTGACCTTCAGGCAGATATACTCCGACTTCGAAGAAAGCTTCTAATTAGTCGACTCTTGCGACATTCTTGTGGGTAGGCCGTGGGTCTATTCTCGTTTCCCCACAATAGGGTCCCGGAACCCACACGGGGATCACTTTTAATTGAAATACACCTATTTCCATCTTGTCGATGGGATCATAAATAAAGGTTGCCAATGTCACAATAATAATAATAACTGTCCACAGTTAAAAAGGGTGACCTGAAATTATGTACAAACTATCGAACTATTGCCCTGATCAGTCATGCAAGTAAAATTCTACTAAAAATTATAATGAGAAGACTGCAAAAGAAAATAAAAGAAGAGATTAATGTAGCTCAGGCTGGATTTAGACAGGGAAGAGGAACAAGAGATCATATATTCAACATGCGTTTAATAATAGAGAAGTGTAGAGAATTTAATGTAAATCTGTTCTTATGTTTTGTGGATTATTCAAAAGCATTTGACTGTGTACAACATCAGAAGCTTTGGGAAATCATGAGGAATATGGGCTTTCCATCACATATAGTGCAGCTCATTAAAATGCTCTATCAAGACCAACAAGCAGCAGTCAGAATAGATGGAGAGACATCAGACTGGTTTGGCATCAAGCAAGGAGTCCGTCAGGGATGTGTGCTGTCACCGTATTTGTTCAACCTGTACGCCGAAAATATAATGAGAAATGTAAGAGATGATATAAACAAGGAACAATATGATGCCCTAAACATCGGTGGTCATGAAATACCAGAAATTCGTTATGCTGATGATACAGTATTACTATCAACATCACAAAATGGTTTAGAAAACTTATTAACCTCACTCCAAAGAAATAGTGAAAATCATAACTTATTTCTTAACACAGCAAAAACAAAGATAATGCATACAAACAAAACTGCCATGGAGAAGGAAATATATGTTAATGAGGAAAGATTGGAAGTGGTGGAAAATTTCGAATATCTTGGGTCACTGGTTACCAACAATGGTGACACAATGAAAGAAATTAAACGGCGACTATCAATTGCTCTTCAAAGACTAAAACAACTGAATAAATTATGGAATTGTACAGATAGAATTACAAAGGTCAGATTTTTAAGAGCATGCATCTTTCCCATTGCAACATACGCCTGTGAGACCTGGACACTTACTAAACAAGCGGAACAGCGCATAAATGCATTTGAATATAAATGTTACAGACAGGTTCTAAGAATATCTTGGGTAAAGAAAAGAATAAATGCATCCATACTTCAAGAGCTGAATATTGAAGAGGGTTGGCTAGTAAAGACAATAAAACAAAGAAAATTGAAATATTTTGGTCACTTGAAACGTCATGGAGGTCTAGAGAGAACAATAATGGAGGGGTATATGCCTGGGAAGAGAGGAAGAGGAAGGCCAAGGAGAAGATGGGTGCAGGATGTGGCAGATGATCTCCAGATGGGTGTATCAGACGCAGGACATCTTGCTCATGATAGGAAGGTTTTCCGGAGGGTTGTTATGGCAGCGAGGCTCCGCGAGGGACATGCTACTGAATGAATGAATGTCCACAGTTGGTTTCATGTTCTGTAGAAGAAACTGAAAGGTATAACGATGCAAAATGTAATAAATGGGAATTGCTGCATTTTCGTTTGTGAGCTCATTTTGCTAAATTTGGCTGGAGAAAAGTTAGAGCAATTCTCATGCAGTCCTGCAGCCTATCGCTGCTCAGTGAGCTTCGACTGTTTGTCTTGATGACATTCATGTGTGAGATGCTTGATTCTCAAGTGAAAGTTGAGCCAGACAAAGTGAGTATGAATACAGCAAGTTTTCTAGCATTAGGGAACTGCTCCTGTTGAATCCTCTCGTTTCAAAACTTGACTGTACCACTTTCTTGAAAATCTTCATTCACTGCGCTGGAACTTTGAATATCCACAAGTTCTAACTGCAGAGAACTTTTATCAACAGAGGATATCAACTTCTTAGCACTGGAACAAAAATCACACGCAGGAGGGATTTAAAAAGGATCCAGAAGAAATAACATTACATTGTTTGGGATGTTGAAGTCGTCAAATCTGTTGTTGACATTATTCTGAAGCTTTTTAAAATATTTATATCATTCGATCGGTTAAGGTTGCCGAGTCCAGTGTTGAAGAAATAAAATGGCAAGCATACTGGTTTCGAATTAGGCAGAGTTGGTGATATAAATAAATATTTCGGTGACCAGTCACTGCTGAATTTTCACATTCCCACTTACTAGTGCTAGCCATGGCATCAAGTATTAAACTAAATTATTAAAAGTAGACAATTTAAAACACTTTTACTGATTCAGTTTGTTAATGTACAATCGCGTCCGTCAATCTACCTCGGACTGTGAATGTGACTGAACTCACTGAACGTTCTTCTGGACGTTATATATAATCTGATAACAAGATCACTGCCATGTGCAGTGTCTGATGTTCTGCTGCATCCAATGTCATTAGTTCGTGGTGCCCATTAAGGAGATATTCTCTGTAATCTAAGCTCTAACTGTCATAACCGTGCTGGTATTTCCGTACGCCTCCTGTCCAATAAATATCTCGCCTTCATTGAATGTCCAGTGCAGCGGTGGCCTTTCCGCTTGTTACTTGGTTCTTTCCAGCCTATCTTATTACCTTTGGCTTCAAACAGGCGAGTTTTGCTATTTGAGCGAACTGGGAATGAACTTTTCCCCTGATCAAATAACTTTTTCTGTTCCTATGCCGGCTCCCTCGTACCTTCGTATTTACAATTTCCGGACAAACACTTCCAATTGATACATTTGACACGACTGGTTTTTGAAGAATATTCAAAAACATTGATTGATTTAATTTTTGTTCTTTTCAGTAACTACATTTCGCTTTTTTAACAACGATCGGCGGGCCACGGGCTAGGCCTCGGCGGGCCAGATTTGGCCCGCAGGCCGCCTGTTGTAGAGCCTTGGATTCAAGGTCTAAAAGCCTTGTCTGAATGAGAACTGTGTCCCTTCTTGCCATTAGAGCCACCTTTCTCAGATACATCATTTCTGAGATCTAAAGATGGGTTCTGGTAACAGTTGTCATTGGCCTTGACTCACACCCCTAAGTCAGAACTGGCACATAAGCAGAGCGGTATACAGTCAATTTTGTCATCTTTCTAATTTCTCTTCTGCTGAAAAACACCCGATTTATGGTCTGAAAAATGTCTCCACGCTGCTGCTTTTTGAGCAGCCAACTCTGACTTGATGCCTCCATTCTGATCTATTACAGCTCCAAGTATTTCAATTAGTTGACCTGGCCCGGTGCGTCTTGACCCATCATGATCTGATGTTTACTGCAATAACCACACGGCCCTAATTCCTCACACCTAAGACAACACCCCCTTCCTTGTTCTGATCAACACTGTTATGTAATGCAATAAATAAAAACACGCTGTAAAATACGTTTTTATTACAAGCGTTTTCCTTGGCTCAGACGTTATAAACGTGCTTTGTAATTCAGCGGTGCCGCATTCAATCCCAGCTTCAGGCGATTTGGCAGTAGACCGCCTTGAGATGGTTTCAACAGTGATACCCAGAGCTAACGGTGCACTGTGCTGCGGCAAACTTATAAACACTTGCCAGGTCAAATCTCCCCCCCCCCCCACACACACACATACCCACACAAAGTTTGCTGGGGGTTGATTCTGCAGCGTCCTGTAAGGATTGCTCCAGGTGTTCAGAATTCTAAATGCATTGTACTTATTTACAATGTAGCCGGTTTTTCAAGCGATGGACGATGAGTGATAGTGAATAAAATGTTTGAAATGTGAGCAAACAAATATGGAAAAGTGTAGAGGTTACTGAGATGTGGTTCTTGAAAAGAATGTTGAGAATACCTTAAACTACCAGAGAGCCCACACTGAATGCCTGGAAATGGCTAATGAAAGTTGTATACAACAGTGAGAAAGAGCCAGACAGATCTTTGGTCATGTAATGAGAAAAGGAGCACTGGAAACAAAATATCGTGACAACTGGAAAGATCACTGGTCGAAGAGGCAGAGTCAGACCAAAAGAAATGATGGTGGGTAGTTTACTACAATGGCATGGAGGAATATATAA
>CAJHNH020002624.1:0-10000 GCA_905116865.2 Candidula unifasciata | reverse complement strand
AACAGTCTCCATTGCTATTTATTATGGAGCCTACTTTCAAAGATCAGAAAAATTAAAGACAACAAATACACAGACAAGTAAAACAAATAGTGTTCACATCCCTTCTATCCTAAATCCCCCCCCCCCCCCCCCCCCTCATCGACTCAATCCATTTTTTTGTTGGTGTGTGTCTTTTCTATGCTTTGTTATACAACACAACAAATACTTACACACGGCAACAATTGCAATCTCATCTAACAAAATACAAACATGGTTGGTTGGTTAATTGCTTATCCTTTACAGGACGTTGCAGAACCAACCCCAACAGCCCCTGTCTGGTTTTTCTAGGCAAATTTACGTCCAGTAGTTTGCCGTTGCCTCTGGACGGTCGGCTTTCTTGATACCACTGTCGAAACCAACGCAAGGCGCATGGCCCACAGCTGGGATCGAACCCGGCATTCCGGCATTACGAAGCGTTCGCATTGACTTAGCCACAGAGCCGACAAAAATACAAACATACGTACATAAAACTCAACACGATAGCAACATAGAAAAACTTGGAAAAAAGGGTGTCTTCAATATATTTGTCTTTTCATAACTTATTTGTAGCTGTTAGATTTCTTTTTCTAAATCAGTTGTTTTTCTTGGTATAGTTGTTATTTTTACTTAGCAGAAGAATATCATCAGCAACATCGAGATATGTCAGTTATGTGTTCTCCACCCTGTCAATGCTACTGAAATTATAATATTAATAATACACAATTCAGTCATGGGAAACATAATAATGAAGTTTCTTACTGCTAGTGACTGGAATGCTGCTCGAGAGAACCTTTTGTCTCTGACATCGTCTGCTAGACTGCATGGAGGATTGTTCGATAGATTTTCTTTTTTTTCTCTCTCACAGACGGTTGTGTTATTTCATTATTTCAGGTAATAATGTTTCTTATACACCAACACATTAACACTGTTCATGTTTTACTATTCAGTCTTATGTCAGATGTTATAGTTTTTTGTTGTTGTGTTGTTTACGTGAGGAAATAAAATGAACTTTTGAAGACAAACTTACTTTGAAACTACTGAGATTGATGCAGTTGGGGGTGACGAGAGGTTTTGGCAGAAGCTCAAGGCTCAGAGGAAGGGCAGGACGGACGTTTAATCAGAAAGCTACTGGCACCATTAGTATCGGAACTCTTCGCTGGCTGCTGAAGATGGGAACGGAGCGCTTATTGCCCCGAGTGCTTGTTGGTTCTTGAATCAAATTAAGGCTGAGGCTCTCCTTTAAATAACGGTCGCTAGCTGGAAGGCGACGGCCGCTTATTTGGAGTTCACTCCCTTGGCTGCAGTGCAAATACGGAGCGGACATGTCACGAATCAAAAAACAAAGTGAGGTCGACATACCTGCTAGAGCTAGACCACGCGCTGCGACTGACAGTAGCTACCGCGGTCTTGCGACGCAAGACTCTCGTAGACCACGTGCTGTGACTCACACTAGCGACTGTGTTCTTAGTGACCGTAAATGTGAGACCTGCGGATCTGTATGTCGCAATGAGCGATAAGCATCAGTCGTTTCCGTGATGTGTCACCCTAACCCTACTCCTAACTCTAACCCTACCCCAAACCCTAACCATACCCCTAACCCAAACCCTAACCCTACCCCAAACCCTAACCCTACCCCTAACCTTACCCCTAACCCTAACCCTACCCCTAACCCTAACCCTATCCCAAACTCTAACCCTACCCTTAACCCTAACCCTAACCCTACCCCTAACCTTAACCCTAACCCTACCTCTAACCCTACCCCAAATCCTAACCCACACCCTAAGCCTAACCCTAGGATGACAGGTAACTATATCATTTGTTTCGTTCCCTCTTTACCACTCCGTATTTGCACTGCAGCTAAGGGAGTGAACTCCGACTAAGCGACTGTCGCCTTCCAGCTAGCAACCGTTATTTAATGGAGAGGCCCAAATTAAATCAAATCAGTGATGATGTTGAGTTGACTTGAGTCAAGAATTGACATCACAGCACTCGGGGCAATTCCCATGTGTGCTCCATCCCTATCTTCAACAGCCAGCACATAGTTCCAGTACTGATGGTACCCGTAACAATCTGGTTATATGTCCATCTTGCCTCTCCTCTGAGTGTAGTGAGCTGGCCAGACCCTCTGGTTACACACAGGTGCCTCATTCTCTCCAGGCCATAATGATCTTGTAAGCAACGAAATCAGTAGAGATAGAAGATTATTATGGCCTGGAGAGAAGCAGGCACCAGGGTGTAACCAGAGGGTCTGTCCGGCTCACTACACTCAGAGGAAAGGCAAGACGGATATATAACAAGATTGTGACTGGTACCATCAGTATTCGAACTCTGCACTGGCTGCTAAAGATGAGGACTGAGCATGCATGGGAATGCCCTGAGTACTGTGATGTCAGTTCTTGACTCACCTCAACTCAGCTCCACTCTTTTTTAGCTGTAGATGTACACGGTTATGGGAAATTAGTAATAAGAAATAATGGCCTCAAGAACTTGGTAACAACTGGCAAGTTTGATGGACAATAGCAGGGTGAAGGCAGAGGGATAAATGACTGGATGGCTTAGCTGCATAAATGGGGCAAGACAAGAACATTGACTGAAAATAATCCTACCAAATGAAAATTAGCAAAACCCCTTTTTTAGGTGTAAACTAAAATTTTTCCAATTTGTATTTTAGCAGATAACTTCATCACAATGACAGGAATGAAAGCTGCTGTTGATACTGTTTTGACTCGACCTCTCATGAGCTATCAGCCAGGTATTTCGCATGTGTATTTCATTTATATCATTTCATTTATAACATTTCATTTAAAATATTTCACTGATATCATTTCAATGATATATTTTTTATTCATATCTTTCACTGATATCATTTCATTTATATCATTTTGTTTATATTTTTTCATTGATGTCACTTCGCTGATATCATTGTGATATATGACAGTGACAGTTATATATTTTTACTAATTTCTTTTCACTGATGTCAGTTCATTTATATCATTTCACTAATATCATTTCAATAGTATTATTTAACTGATATCATATAACTGATATCATTTCACTGATATCGTTTCACTGATATATTTTTTACGGATACCTTTTCTTTGATATCAGTATATCACATCACTTATTATTGCACTTATACTCTTTGCTTTAAAGCAGTGTTTCCCAAACTTTTCTTAGTTGCGACACATTTTTTCAATAAAATTTTTCATTGGCACCCTAACCTAAGTTAAAGTATGACCGTTCGTATGTAAGAGATAACACAAAAATTGTGTATTGAATATTTCGTGACGCTCCTGTAAAGAGGTCGCGGCTTCCCAGGGCGCAGTGGCACACAATTTGGGAATCACTGCTTTAAAGTAATATTTGCCTGGCGTTTAGTACATGTGTTTGGCGGAGACAACTGATATGGGTTTACAAAGGATGCTTTCAAGTCATGCTCAGTTTTATTGTACAAGTTAATTTTTTACCGAATGAGATATATAGTATTACACAACTTTCCTTAGTTGCCTTTTATGACATGCATGATATTTTTGTGAGAATGCCCAATGTGCAGTGACATAGATTGTGATAGGTTAGTTACGTATCCTTTACAGGATGTTGCAGAACCAACCCCAACATCCTCTGGCTGTTGTGTGGTTTTTCTAGGCAAATTTACGTCCTGTAGTTTGCCATAGCTTTCTGGACGGTCGGCTTTCTTGATACCACTGTCGAAACCAACACAAAGTGCATGCCCGCAGCTGTGATCGAACCCAGGATCCCGGCATTATGAAGCGTTTGCATCGACTTAGCCACAAAGCTGAAAAATTGTGATAACATAACCTAATATAACTTAGCATAGTATTGTACTTTATTTATTTTAAATTGTTACTTTAAAAAATGTATAAAATAATAAAAGGTAACCACCCTCTTCAGCCGTATTGGGCATATAGGGCTGGATCTATATTTTATAGACCAGTCGGCACTCGGAGGGTGATGTGGTCAACATCATGTAGGTCACCAGTACTTCCCAGGACTTGGGATTTCACCAGGATCTGGTGCCCACTTTAGGCTGAGTCAACCTGAAAGCAATGCCATTTCTATTGAAGAAATAAAATCAGACTAAATGGAGTAACCTGATGACCTTTGGGTATGTAGTTATGTATTTCTAGCCATTATGCCATGGTGGCTAGATTTTTTTTTTAAAAATCAGCCTTTTGTTTTTAAACCTGCTTTTTTTAATATGTTGATGGAATATTGGTAAATTGGGATGTATTTTATCTCCTCTGTTGTCTAGCAAAACTATTGACTGGGTGATGAAAAAATTTTGTGCAGGAAATACTTGTATTACAGGTGGAAATACACACAACTGGAGCATTTAGATTTTGTACATGATATTGTTAGGAAAAGTAGGAACTGTGATGACCTGCAAAGAAGAGAACACAATTTAGCGAGTAAAGCATCAGGGTTGGATTACAAAAGACTTACAGATTACATATGACGAGACAAATCCATTGAAGTCATCAATAGGAGATCAAGCAGATATTACATTAAAGAATAAGGATACTATCTACTATACTGAAAGCACTGCACAGGGCAGAATGGAATGGAGGACTTAGAAGTCATCCCCATTTGGGATGTAGTTTTGTGTTATTTGAAGCCCTACCCATGCTTTTGCTGGGTGGGCCTGAATATCATCATCATCATCATCAGGTGACTTGTTCACTGGCGTCGGCGATCATGCCTCTCCATAATCCACAATCTCCTGCAGCATGTATCAGTTCGTGTACCGACACACCTCCATGCCCTGCAACAAGACTGTCAAGAATCTTCTCTCGTTGTCTTCCTCTATCCCTCCTTCCACAGATCTTTCCAGTGGTCACAACATGTTCTATTTTCCCTCTTCTCATAACATGGCCGAAAAAGGATGACTGTCTCCTTCTGATGTCTGTGATAAGTTGTCTTCGGGCTCCTGCCTCTTTCAAAACCTCTTGAATATAGCCGGGCTATAAATTTGGCCTAATGGCTGAAAGTGGTTTCTGGGACCTCTCCACGCGTGATCCTCATCCGCATGGTGTCACTTTGTGTCACCGGGTGTTTATCACTTGTGGAATGTCCTGGTGGGGTACAACAAGAGATAGAGAGAGATAGAGAGAGAAAGAGAGAGAGAGAGAAAGAGAGAGAATGGAGGATTTGACTGAGGGCTGTATATGATATATATGATGTTGTATTTATTAATTAATAGCCTGTTCTTCGTTTTCTTCAGTTCTTCTGCCGGAAAACACACAAGCAGGCCAGAAGCTTTGATAAGCTGTAAACTCTGGCAAAAAGTTCTGGGTGTTCTTCCCTCCAAACTTTAATTTTGTTCCAGAACCTCGGTGTTGCCTGCACACCCTTTTGACACATCTTTCTTATGTGTATGCAGACTCTTGGTTCCTTAACTCTTAGGTTGATGTACTTTTACTTTGAAGAATGCCTTCAACGAATGATTGTTAGTGTATTCTTGTTTTCCTCACAATGGGGCCCTGGAACGCACATGGGGATGGTAAAAGTCACCATTCAGTCCAAATCGTTTTGTATACAACACAACTTTCTCATGACTGAGGTTAGAGCAGGCCTGATTTCTTCTCTGCTAGCAGCATACAGTTGAACCTGCTTATTATTTTCAGAAGGAATAGTGAACTGTAAATACAGTAAATAAATGGAGGATCAGGCATGGCAGAATGTTAAGCTTCGAAGTTATTTTTGCTTATGACAGTTTTTTGCTAATGCAGTTTCCTCACATGGACGGTAGTCTACAATTTTGCTGCCTGAGCTTTTGAGTTTAGTGCTCGGTGCCGCCATGTGAGCTGTGTTTTTTATGTGGAAAGCCCTTCATTTTTGCAGTGGCTGTGTCATGGTATTCAGTGTGGCTGGTAGCCGGTTTATGTGTAATGTGAGCTTGTGAAATACCTTATGTAATAAATCTACATGTGTGCAGCCAATTTATTGTGCCTGACTACTTCCTTCAATGATAAACTGCATTTCTGGTGTCGACTGGTGGCTTTGGCACCTCTAGCAACTACCATATGCATTTACTACATACACAGATTTCTGGATTGTGCCAGGACTAATTGTTTATTCACCAGCTCTTCAAATGCAACAGTGAGGGACATTTCATTTGATTTTCACTGGCACAGGAACTAAGCAAGTATGGGGGAACCTGACTGCAGTGAAGTTGGAACCTCGACAAAGACTAAGATGGTAAATAAAGACAGTAAATAAAATATAGAAGTATTCTTACAATGCCAACTTGTACATAATTTGATTTCTTATCAGCCAGGGCAGTGTTACTAGATATGGCACATCCGTTTGATGTACAAGCTGGAAGAAGCTTATGTGATGCACTAGAAAACACTCTCTGCATCAGTGCCAACATGTCAGGCCCCACTCGCATTCCGCTCATCGGTATCTATTTACTTGCAGCATACCCCGAGGTACGTTACACATGACATTTTTAGCTTTTTTTTTTATTTCACTAGGCAATTTCACATTCATTAGCTTTGCCATTACCACTGAACAGTTGGCTCTTGATACTACTGTTGGAACCAACGCAGTGGTGGTCAGCTACCAAACAGCTGTCAGCTAGGATTGAACCTGGCACCTTGGAATTATGAAGCACATTCATGATGACTAAGCCACAGACACCATCTGCATCTAGCCTAATTCAAAAATTTAAGTGAGTGCAATTATATTTAACATGAATATCCCAGTAAAAATAAAGGTCCCTTTTCCACGCCTTTAAGCGTATAGGGCATATAGGGCTAGAGCTATATTTTTATAGTCCAATCAGCACTTGGAGGGTGATGTGGTCAGCATCATGCAGGCTGCCTTTACTTCCCAGGACTGCACCTGTTACACACTCAAGGCTGGGTCCACCTGGGAGTCAAGGTCATTTTTGAAAAAAAGTCTGGCTCCATCAGGACACGAACCCATGACCTTCCGATCTGCAGGCGGGCGTCTAGCAGCCAACACCTCGGCAACTCCCATGTATATCATAGTTTTTATTTAAATTCATACATCTCACAATATCTTTTTATAACATATATCTGACATATTTCCCAGAATAGCTGAACAAGATGTCTGTCAAATTACTATTGCTAAAATACTACAAAACAGATATGTTGGAACATTGGGGGGGGGGGGGGGGGGGGGGGGGTCGGGGGAAGTGAAAAAAAAAAAAAGGGGAGGGGGGGGGGGGGAGCATAAGCACTTTGAGGTCTTCTCTCTTGGCAAATAATTTGTGTTTGTGTGTGTGTGTGGGGGGGGGGAGGGGTGGGGGTGCCCTCAGCCCCTGCAATGGCTCTCTGGGCTCCAATCGTGCACACACAATAATGTTAGGAGGCTGAAACCTCCAACAACCTAGACAACAAAGGGAACCTAGAGAATACTACACTTGACACTACAAAGGGATACATTTAAAACACTACATTGGATACATAACTTTATACAACAGAACACTGCACTACTGAGCACTGCACTACAGAAAGCGACACTGCAAAGCACTACACTACAGAATACTACACTTCAGAAATTACACTACAGGTCACTACACTACATAACAATAAACTTCACAAAAGACCACTACACACTACACTGCACACTACATTACACTGCTTAACACTATATTACACACTACAAAACTTCTTTCTACACTGCACTTTACAAGACACTGCACTGCACTGTAATACGGAGATGTACGCATATTCCTGGATGAATCACTTCAGCAGCATCAGTCAAGACAACAAGAGTCATGTATAGGACAAGGCATGCTTGAGGCCTGCAAGCAATACAAGAGATATATTGAAAACTTAGCTCAGGTTATTTCACTGAATGTACTTTGTTTTTTTTGGTTGTCTGTATTACTTTCTGTTTAGTCATTATTATTGATTAATCATTTAAGTTCCAATCATTCATCATCATCATTTAGTATCATTCTTTACAGGAACTTGCTCCCATAACAGCTTATCTGAAAGAAAGATTTTCCCCCTCAAACTGGCGCCATGTCTGCCATCAAGAACTTTGTGAGCATTGATCACTTTCCTGTCTTTGCTTTCAAAACCTTGTTAGCCATTGTCACTTGTGTACCTGCAGTTTCTCATACAGCCATCATTCTGGGTTCAGTGTTCATTCTATACTTTTTATAACGTATGTGCACTTGGGAGAGTTGACTGTGAGATGTGTCAATTTAGGAATATTGTCAGTTCCCTTGTAAGCACACCAGAGTTTGGAGACTACCGTTGTGCCAGGCGGAATATGTGTGTTCATAACTGGCAGAAGTGTCTGTGCTGTTCTGTCTGGAACATAGAAACTGAAGCATGGAATGCCATGCTGCTGCAGAAAAAACAACACTGCTCTGCTTGTCATGCACCAGGCTGACAGGTTAGTCAAACTCATAGTGAAGTCACAAAGTAAGAAGAGTGAGCGCCGCTTCCACCAAACAGGTCTTGAGTGCTGGAGATCCTGGGTTCAAGCCACGGTAAAGGCTGGGATTTTTTCATGTGGACTTCTAGTAATTTCCTCTGGTCTCTGGGTAGTAAGATTGGACACCTGTGTGTATTGTTATGCACATACAAAAAAAATCACTTGGCAACTGAAAATTAGAAATTGAAAAAAGAGTAGTCTAACAGGGCTGCCTGGACAAAATTTGGAGTTAGAAATATGCCCAAACTATTTCAGGATCCTCGCCGGTGCTATGGAGTTCATGCACTGCGCTGAGATTCTTTGGACTTAGGATTGAGTCAGAAGTAGAACGGAGCACTTATGGGCTACTACCCTTGTGCCATGATGTTGATCCTAAATCTAAACCTAAACCTAAACATGAGAATGATGATGAAATAAACGCTGACAACAACTCAACACATAAAATATTGGACTGGATTGGGGTTTCCATGGTTTCCTTTGTTTAGAGTGACATACAATTACTATATTTGTGTATATATACATACACTGTTGACTTCATCAGTTGCTTTATCCATGTCCTTCCAGGCAGCTCTGATGTTTAAGCAGCTGGAGCTAATTATCTTCACAGGACAGCCAGGGGATGTTGTCCAGAAGCAGACTGAAGTTTTAGCAGAGCAAATTGATTTTAGCATGATTAAGGTATTGTTATAACTGGGAATTGATCTTACAGTTTAACAGTCATTTAAACACTTTATGTTTATGGGTATGTATATGCAGTCTTCCAGTGTATATCTCTGCTTATCTATCTCTGTCTGCTTATCTGTGTTTGATTTTTGAAAGTCTAGAATTGAATGTGGGAGCTGAGTAGTACTGAGGCTAGAGACTTGTCTGTCAGTCCTTCTTCTTCTTCTTTTTCTTCTGCTTTTTATACAGCTGTTGTTAACTCCAGCATGGCTGGCATGGTGTTGAGCACATTACTCATTGATTGCCAGTTTGTCTATCAATATATGTTTCAAGCATCTTCTTCTTCTTCTCTAGTCCTGTATTGTCTTTCAGTATCATGTTTTGAAGAGACATTGGATAAGTGACTTGGTATGTTCTAAGTAAATACCAGTATTTACGGCTTTGGATATTCCATCTATCCATTACTTGCATGGTTGACCTCGGACAGATTGGCTGGATCTGCACCACTGGGTGGTGAATTGATACATGACAAGGCAGATGTGGTCAAGGCCCTTTGGGAACAAGCAATGGAATCAGTAGAGAAAGAAGATTATTATGGCCTGGAGAGAATGAGGCACCTGGGTGTAACCAGAGGGTCTAGCTGGCTTACTACACTCAGAGGAAAGGCAAGACGGACATATGACCAGACTGTGACTGGTACTACCAGTACTGGAACTCTGTGCCGGCTGCTGAAGATGAGGACAGAGCAAACATGGAAATGCATTGAGTGCTGTGATGTCAGTTCTTGACTCAACTCAACTCAGTCAGAGTGCATCTTCTGAGGGGTAAAGATCCAAAAGTCTGCATATAAATAAGCCAGGTATGTAAAACGGATGTGCAT
>CAJHNH020002623.1:27500-100722 GCA_905116865.2 Candidula unifasciata | reverse complement strand
CCCAAAGATGGGGGGAAATTGGGCTGAAACACGGGAAATGGAGGGATATCACCCACAGACCCTTTTCCCAGGCAACCGGGGGATTGGATCTGGGGGTACGCTTAAAACCAAACCCATTTGGCAGGGGCCATGAAGGATATGAACCCCAAAAATTTAAAACCTTAAAAATCCTGCTGAAATCTAGGAATATAAAGGGGAACCCCAAAAAAAAATAACCCTGGGGGGCCCCGGTTTTTTAAAAAAATTTTTTTACTCTTAAAAAAAAAAAACTAAAGAATTATTACATCTTTTTTCGGGACACATGGGAAAAGCCAGTCGCATATCACTGTCCCTTGGGTAAAAGTGTTAACTGTGAAAAAAAAATCAAACATAATGAATGATGTAATCACAATACAAACAGTGTGAATTCTCCATCATTCTGAATTCCTCTGTGATGCTTAGTATTGAAACATCCGACCAGAGACCAACTGACAGATTTAGCTCCTCTAAACTGCAAGAGACAAACTGAAACATAATAACAGCTGGGATATTTATGAAATGAAAGTTTTCCACCAATGATGATCTTCAAGTGCCTCTCTATGGTTTCCAAGGTGCCCCATTTTGGGGACCAATTAGGAGTAACCCCCTGCCCCCCCCCCACCCCCTCTCAACCAAGCATTTTGTAATATAGCAAATAATTAAGAGGTGTTTTTCCTTCAAATCATATTGGGTAATTTGCCTGAGAGAACAATGACCAGTAGTTCTGCATACAATACGTCATAATCTGTAAAACAGGTGTGGCATGCAAAACTCAAGTTCGGGGCAAAATACCAAAAGTCCGAGAAATTTCCACTAAAGTTACATGGAGGTAAAAAAAGAAGAAGAGATGAAGAGAGTGAAAGAATATTCCCAGAGTCGGACAGCCTTAGCACGAAGATAGTGAAGTTTTCAATCTTTACGAAATATTTCAAACTGTCAGCTGATTCTGAAAACGTACTGGTTTATTTTTTCATTTCAGGTGTCTGTACTTAGTGCCCTTTTTTACCGTCAGTTTTCCCATTATGTCTGGGTTTTGGGCAGACTGCTCTACAGAGCTTACTTTATTCATTTTTTGTCCCCTTTTAATATACCTCTTTTCATGACCCAAAGGTCCATTTGAATTCCAAATCCGCATTGAGCTAAGTTGTTTTCCTTTCTCATAATTTGACATTGGGTGGGGTTGGACCCTCGCCTAAAATGAGTAGAACCTTCCAGGTCATTTTCCTGGGAAGTAAACATGGCTGGCATAAATTTTTTTTAAACCCTCAAAAAAAAAAAAATTTCGACTCATTTACCCCAGTCTTTAACCAGTATGTTATCTATCATCATGTGCCCGTAGCCCTACTTGTGTGAAAAGGGTCATTTATGCAATCTTTATCCTTTTTTTTCCCAGTATTTTTACCTTCCACGGTATGCTGTCTTTGTATTGCTCATAGGATTTAACTATGCCATGACCCCCTCACCCCGACTTTTCATATTTTAAGAAGTATTTTGTGCTCCATCACATTTGGCATTATGTAATTATGTTTTTCTCTGTTTTAGTTCATCCAGTTCGTTGTTACTGTGGTTTGTTTATTATGCTTTTTATCTCCTTTATATCCATGATTAATTAAGAAATCCAACAAAGATGCAATAAAGCCAATCAAATTACAGGCCAGATGGCACCCAGTTTTGAAATGCAAGCATGTGAATATGAACACTAAAACAGCACTATTTAATACAAAATATTCCTACCATTGCTATAAATATCAATGTCAACTAAGACACTGTCTGCAAAGACAGAATGAAAAAGTCACAACAAAAAATGAAATGTTTATACATACTATGCTAGGTTGTAGCAGAGGAAAGTTTGACTTAGGAACGATGATATCAGGAGGAGAAACGGCACAGAAGCAATACTAAATTTTATTGGTAGAAAACAGGAATCAGGTGGTTTGGCCATGTAACAAGATTGGCATCAGACATGACACCACAGAGAGAGGTATATACAGATCCAACGGTAACAGAGTCAGAGGTTGACCACTCAGTAGATGGACCAACGAAATATCGGAGACTCTGAAAAGTATTACATATAAAGCGAGCAGAAGGGCCCATTCCAGGGATGTCTTCTTGCCCTGCTGCTGCGAGCCATTCCAGGGATGTCTTGCTGCCCTGATGCTGCGAGCAATTCCAGGGATGTTTTCCTGCCCTGATGCTGCGAGCCATTCCAGGGATGTCTTCCTGCCCTGACGCTGCGAGCCATTCCAGGGATGTCTTCCTGCCCTGACGCTGCGAGCCATTCCAGGGATGTCTTGCTGCCCTGATGCTGCGAGCAATTCCAGGGATGTCTTCCTGCCCTGACGCTGTGAGCCATTCCAGGGATGTCTTGCTGCCCTGATGCTGCGAGCCATTCCAGGGATGTCTTGCTGCCCTGACGCTGCGAGCCATTCCAGGAATGTCTTGCTGCCCTGACGCTGCCAGCCATTCCAGGAGTAGAGGAGAGAAGAAGAAGAAAATTCCTGATTCAGAACTAAATATTATGACTGACCAGATGTACATGTATAATATTATGTTCCTTAATTGAAGTTATATATTCTTTAGACATATGGTGCCGGATGACCCTTGACTACATACTAATAGGCACTTGATGAGTGATGTGGTCAGTGTCGTGTTGACCACTAATACTTTCCAGAACTCTTTATTTTATCCATTTTTAACGTGGGTAGGCCTGGGAAACCAGATAAATTAGGAAAATCTGCCTCATTGAGGAGTCGAACCTCTGATCCCTAGAGTGGAAGCCTAGTGTTTTAACCATTGCACTCCAAAGACTCATGTGCATATGCTTCGGTTAGTTTAGTTTTTTTAAGTTTTGGTTGTTTGGCTGAGCGGTTGAAGAACACTGGGCTGTCATATGGGAGATTCAGGTTCAAATCCTCAATGAGATCATTTATTTTTTTTCTGACGGAGGTAAAAGTAAAATCCTAACCTGCATAGTTCATGGCGACAGCACTAGCCACCTGGCCATTAATTCTCTGGCTCAGAGCCCCCCCAACCCTCCCACACTGCAAAGAGTGGTAAATACCAGTGTTGCCACTTTTTTTTGACAAAAAACATCCAGAGCGGAGTCAAATAAATCTAAAAACATCTAAATTTGCTTGGAAAACATCTAGAAAAAACATCCAAATGGAAAGAGTCACAAATTACATAGCAATTGATATGACTTACCCTATAGAATCCTGTCCTCATCTTTACTGAAGTCTGCCTCACAAGATCCACAGGATAAACTTAGCTTGGATGATAAAGTTGTAGCTTCAGATCCAAAATGACTCTGGTATGCTTTAGCTGTTCTAATTTCTGTTAATACCTAATCAGGGAGCTGATTAGTGGAACAGCCTTTTCCTACTCTATCAGGCCGAATTTTATTGTCAAGATAGAATTTAAGAGGTCAAATTTCATCCTGTTTCTTAGGTTAGATTTGATAAATTCACTCCAAATGAAAAACATTTACCATCTAAACGTAAAAAACGCCAACTAAATGCAAGAGAAAACATCTCAATCTGGATGTAAAACATCCAAAGTGGCAACACTGGGAAATACAGGCAGTCACTTGCAAGTTTGTGTCCAGCTTCAGCTAAACTAAAGAGAGGATAGAGAAATATACTAGGAAAACTTTAGTTTTGTCTTAAGTGTGAGTATCTTAACAATGAATTTCCAGGTCCTGATTACGATGCATCCTGGAGACCACATGCAGGCGGTCACTGTGGGAGAAATGGGCTACGTCACGTCATATTCACCCAACACACACAAGGGGGAGCACCAGACTCTTGTTTTTGTAAGCTAAAGTGTTTCTCATGAGTTACCCTTTGTTATACATATGTATAACACACACGAACATATGTAAATTGGGAGCTGTTGTGGTGCTAGACTCAAAAATGCCGATCAGAATTTCATGGGTTCATATCCTAACAGAACCAGTTTTTTTTTTTTCAATAATGACCTTGGCTCCCAGGTCGACCCAGTTTCAAATGGGTACCAGGAAAGGTCCTGGAAAGTAAAGGTGGCCGGCATGATCCTGACTACATCACCCACCAGGAGCCGATTGATCTGTGAAATATGTATCTAACCCTGTTTGCCCAGTATGCTTGCAGGTGCAGAAAAGGGTCATTTACTAAGATATGTGTATAATTCCTTCAATCTGAAGCTATGGCGGAGAAGCGTCTCGATGCTTGACTGACGATCCAAAGGCCTTGGGTTCGAATCTGCATCACAAAAGATTTTTTATTTTAGAAATGACCTTGGCTTCCAGATTGACTCAGTAAAATCGGCAGCACATACACTCCAGGTAAGTAAAGGCGGCCGCGTGATAGCGGCCAAATCACACGGCGAGGGCCGTTTGGTCCAGTGTGGTATGCATGAGAAGGGCCCTTTGCAAAATTGATTCATTCACTACTTAGCAACTTCTTCACATTCACCGGCTTTAAACTGGTGGAAAGTCCTGGCTGTTTGTCCACTTCTAAATGTTGGCCATTTTCCAAGGCTTGAATGTTACATGCACATCTTTTGTACAGATCTTGCTGATATTGTGCAGACTGTTGGTTTCTTGCCTCTTAGATGTGGTCCGACTTCCCAGGAAGCCAGGGAGGTGTGTAGAAAGCTGCACCAACATATGTGCTTCAGTACCACTTGTTTTGTCAACCTACATTATAGTTTTCTTCACTCCCTGTGATTCATCTTGTGACACTAATCCATTCTGTTCTGCTTGTTATTTTGATTCATTTTTTTCCCTTAGTGTTACTATATTCGTCAGCTCTGTGGCTAAGTGGATGCGAACGCTTCGTAATGCCGGGGTGCCAGGTTTGATCCTAGTTGCAAGCGACGCACCTTGCATTGGTTTCGACAGTGGTATCAGGGGACCGACTGTCCAGAAAGCAATGGCAAACTACTGGACGTAAATTTGCCTAGGGAAACCACACAACAGCCAAGGGCTGCTGGGGTTGGTTCTGCAACGTCCTGTAAAGGATACACAACTAACCTTATTATTATATTCACTTCTGTCCTTAGGCATTGATGAGCACTCATAGAAAGATAGAAGGGCGCACTAAACAGCATAAAAATAGAAAGCTATAGTTACCGTGCCGGAAATCGAACATATCGCCTCTAAACAACAAATACTCCTTGCTATGGAAACAAGTGTACTAAGCGCAAGGTTTTTTTTTTTTTTTTAACTACACTTGTCTCCATGGTGTGGTGCATTTGTTGTTTGGAGATGACAGATTTGATTGTACACTTGTTTTGTCTGTTTATTATAGCGTGCTCAAAATGGTATAATACTTAAGCCCGCAGGGAGTTCACAGCACTTTGAGATAAGAAGTAGTTTAAAATAGTAATCATTCCAAATACCAGGGGTTACTTAATATGACACTGGTACCTGTATTAGTGTGTAATACAGCAATGACTACATCAAATTATCCTTTAGTGCAGTCATGTAACATATGTTTGAGTTGGTTGGTAGTTGAGAGAGTTAAAGCCTGTAGCCACCGCTTGGTGGGAATGTACATTGATTTTAACATGTTTGGCTTACATTTCAGGCTGGAACCTGGCGAAGTCCCAAGAAGACATCTACATTCCCTATTGTGGTTGACAAGGAGTTCCATGGAGAACTGGGTGAACTTTCCCGTGTCATCTGGGGGGCAACTTGTTTTCTTGAGCCGAGATGATGACGTATGAACTATGAATCTCAAGGTTAGACTTCCTTCAAAACCATTTCTGTTAGCATTTTTACCCTTTCGGCCCAGGAAGGATTCTTAGCAGATGCACTAGGAAAATAATACTATGAGGAATCATGAGTGCACAATATTTATAGAATCTTAAATACTGTGAAGATGGGCAGTAGATGTTAGAGAGCATCATAGTGTGGGAAGGTATTTTCTTCTTCTTTCCCAATCACCATGTCATATTTTCTCTGTTATATATCATTTAGAAAGATGCGTGGAGAGAGAAACAGGGGAAGACATGCAAGAAGATTCTTGAGAGCCTTTTGTCATGGCATGGAGGGGTGTCAGCACATGAACTGATACATGCAGTTGCCGATCACGGATTGTGGAGATCACGGATTGTGGAGAGGCATGATCCCTACGCCAGTCGGCAAGGCACTTAATAATGATGATGATATATCATTTGGTCTAATCATACTTAAAATCTACCTTCTGGATTGTCCATTATATTGTGTTCAGCCTTTTGCATGGAAAAGGGGCGTTGGGTGGGGGGGGGGGGGGGGGGTATTCAGGAAGGAAATTTGGACAAATGAGAGAATGACTGTTGATGTGTTTAAGAAGAAATAAGTCAAATTCATAAGATACCAACATCACCATCATCATTGTCATGTGCTCTGCCAATTGGCATAGGTGCTTTTACATCTCCACAGGTCATGATCCCTGGTTGCCTGGAACAGCTCTCTTGATATCCTTCCATGCCATCATTTTGGCCTATCCAGCATCATCTCTCTTGGTCTGCCTCTACCACTCTTCCCACTGATCTTTCCAGTTGTCACAATGTTTTCCAATGCCCTTCTTCTCATTACATGCGCAAAGAACAGTGTTTGTCTCCTTCTTATTGTTGTATTTGGAGATCTACTTTTATTAGTTTTTTTCAGACATTTGTTGTTGAGACAGTGGTCCTGAAATCCTATACACATTTTGTGTGCGTGGAAGACTTTTCATAACGCTAGCAGGTCTTGCTAGTCGCATTCACTGTCACCATGGGCTGGGATCACCATGTCTTTCAAGAGCATCAATATAACAACATAAAAATAACATCTTGAAAAGTAGAAAGTTGCAAGTACATTGTAATTAACACATCATCTAATAACATTCCTCCCCCCCCCCCCTTCCAACCCCCAACCCCCTTTTTTTTTAAAAGCATTCTTAAAAAACTATCAGTTCTTGAAAGTTAAGTTATAATTTATTTTATAATTTTTGAGATGCTGTTTATTTTAAAATGTAATTGCAGAAGTACCAACTTATTTCCTGTGATCCATTTACAGCCGAATGGAGTGATGAACTACTACCATACACCATATCTGATTGACCTGATCCGTTTCCCATCCATTGACATCCCTCAGTTTAAGGTCAATGTTCCAGAATACTACAGAAAGCAGTTGGTTAGGGAGAACTTATACGTGCCTTGGTCATCAGTCGCAATGAATACCATATATGGTAAGTAGGCTGTATCTCTAATTCTGGTAGTCAAGGAAAGAAAAAGAAAGAAATTATGACACACATTAACTCTTTGAGTCCCAAGGAATGTATCATACGTTCATAGATTCCTACCTAGAGGCCCAATGAACGCATGATGCGTCGATTTTACGTCTCTTTTGACTACCCCTTGGGCCTGTGATGCTAAACCCCCTGGGACTCAAAGAGTTAACACAGCATTGGCAGCTTTTGAAAACCAGAACAAAATATGGACTATAAATTGTATGGTTTTAAGACCAGGTTACATATTTTCAGTTCTTATGTTATTTTGGTTTCAACATATGCCAGTGAAAGTTGGAGAAACATTTAAGACATGGAACGAAAGTTAAATTCATTTGAAAACAAACGCCTGAGGAAAATAAAATGGGATGAATAATAAAGGAATGAAGAAATAAGATAAATATCTAGGCTTCCACTGGTAACAACAGATATAAGACAAAGAAGAAAGTGCTGTATTGGAGACGAGCAGAGAATCAGCAGATGGGCGCGCACACACTAACACACACACACAATGAAAAACAAAGGCAAAAAAAGAAGCAAGTAAAGTAAAGGTCCCTTTTTTCCCAGGCCTTTAGGTGAATCGAGAATATAGGGCTTGACCTATATTTGTATAGACCAATCGGCACTTGGTGGGTAATGTGGTCAGCACTACCCCGACTGCCTTTACTTCCCAGGACTGCACATGGTACCCACTCGAGGCTGGGTCAACCTGGGAGTCAAGGTCATTTTTGAAAACAGTCCGGCTCCTTCAGGACGCGAACCCATGACCTTCCAATCCACAGGCGGGCTTCTAGCCGCCAACGCCACGGCGACTCCCAATGAAGAAGCCAAGTCCCCCAAAAGAAATTGTGACCCGAAAGGTCATGAGAGAGGTTAAAGGTGCTGGACTGAATTCCATTCATGATATTGAATTGATTTCACAGGAATGGAGGAATAGACTGCGAGTCCTGTAATATAATTGGACACCAGGACAATGATGATGGTGATATCTTACCCCTGCATCAAATTTCTCCTTCAGTTTCCCATATGGTTCTTCAAGCATATGTTGTTGTGCACACAAAAAATGCTATAATGATGTAGTCAGAGAGCTTTCTGTTGTAACTTTTGCTTCAGATGTGTTTATCTTTGTTTTTACATTATCCCTTTAGCCCCTAGAAGCTGAAAAACGGATACTTCTGTTGGGTCCGGTTCCCTGTAGATGTAACTTTTCCGACTTGCCTGTCATGACCTGTTTACAAAATGTAAAGTTAATGTAATTGGCTGAGTACACGCCTGCGCAAATGTTTAGTAGCTGAAAAACTAATACTTCTGTTGGGTCCGGTTCCCTGTAGATGTAACTTTTCCGACTTGCCTGTCATGACCTGTTTACAAAATGTAACGTTAATGTAATTGGCTGAGTACACGCCTGCGCAAATGTTTAGGAGGTCACGATATGAATACATTTACTAACAGTAGCATTTAGCGGGGGTTTTGCTTTGAGCTTAGGGCTTTTAAAAAGCCAAGTTGACATCAGATTTTCTCATACGACAGTGCTTCTTGTTCTTAATAGGTGATGTTGTGGGCCCTGGCTTCTTTGAAGATTACCTGAATGCAGAGAATACACTGTACCGCCCCTACGGCAGCGGTGAGATGGTGACCTTCAACTTTGCGTATAACCTGTTGATACTAAAGTTTATGAGGTCGTCCAATCAGCTGGACTTTGATGAGACCAAAACAGTGCTGAAAGAGCTGAATGTGGGTGAGTTGTTTAGATCAGAGGCTGTTAGTGGTAGATTGTGTTAGGTGACCTGAAGGGGGATGCGGTCAAATAATGGCTAGTTGAGTCGTCATCCGGGCGAATATAGCTGGGTTTATATCATCCTCAAAGTAGGTTTTTCATAGCCTTGTTATTTAAAGCATGGCCCAAATATAGCAGAAAGCTATATAGGACTTGAGGGAGTCAGCATAGTACCGCTACATCACTTGTTTAGTGCCTCTTCACAAGAAATTAACACCATTTTATCATCATTCCACAGTGACATGGAAGTACTATTTTTGAAGTTTTATTATACAAGCTTCTTCTTCTTCTTTTTCTTCTTCTTCTTCTTCTTCTTCTTCTTCTTGTTCTTCTTGTTCTTCTTCAGCGTTCCGAGTCCTTGAAGTTACTTGCTGCAGATATCACCCGCCTCCACTCATCTCTCTGGTTGCTCTACTCTTTCCAGTTGCTGACACCAAGTGTTTGCAGGTCTGTCTGGACGTTATCTCTCCATCACTTCTTGGTCTGCCTTGTGGTCTATGACCATTCAGCTCTCTTGTGTATATAGTTCTTCTATGTGATTTATCATATTTTTCCTTGATAAGATGACCACAAATGTAAGCACAAATAAATAAAATAAATATTTTAATCACATTTCATGTTTAAGATGGTCTCTAATTTTAAACTAAAAAAAATTCCCCATGTGAGTTCCAGGATTCCACTGTGGGGAAAACAAGATCCCAATGTGGGTTCCAGGATTCCTCTGCAGGGAAAACAAGATCCCAATGTGGGTTCCAGGATTCCACTGTGGGGAAAACAAGATCCCCTTGTGGGTTCCAGGATTCCACTGTGGGGAAAACAAGATCCCAATGTGGGTTCCAGGATTCCACTGTGGGGAAAACAAGATCCCCTTGTGGGTTCCAGGATTCCACTGTGGGGAAAACAAGATCCCCATGTGGGTTCCAGGATTCCACTGTGGGGAAAACAAGATCCCCTTGTGGGTTCCAGGATTCCACTGTGGGGAAAACAAGATCCCCTTGTGGGTTCCAGGATTCCACTGTGGGGAAAACAAGATCCCCATGTGGGTTCCAGGATTCCACTGTGGGGAAAACAAGATCCCCTTGTGGGTTCCAGGATTCCACTGTGGGGAAAACAAGAATAGGCCCACTGCCACTCCAATAGCATGTCGTAAGAGTCAACTAATTGGGAATATCCTTCGAAGTTGGAGTGCATCTGCCCGAGCAGCAAGGAACAACCAACTGCACACAAGCCAGTAAAACGGATGTACACTTAAAACTCAGGTGGACGAACAACCAGGACTTTCTACTGGAGCTTTCTGCCGGTGAACAAAAAGAAAAGCTTAAAGAATAACCAGGCATGCTAACCCATTCCACAAATAACTGCGGAAGTCAGGTGCTTCGGCTGAAAAGCTTAAATACTGCAACCATGCTGTAAACAGGCACAACACAGCTACACCTTGGGATAAACAAAGAAGAAGAACTTATACATTTTTGGGTAAAAACATAACGTTTTATAACAGACAAATACTATATATATATTCAACTATGGCTGACCTTGAAAAATAATCTTTATTATAAACTTTATGTTTGAACAAATAAGACACAAAAATACATTGCACAATTTATTGCCTGGCATGTTTGGCTACATTTCATCAGGGGCAAACTACAACTTCTTCTTCTTCTTCTTCTTCTTCTTCTTCAGCCTTCCGAGCCCTTGAGGTTCACTGCTGATATAACCCGCCTCTACTCATCTCTCTGATTGGCCTTCTCTTTCCAGTTGGTGACACCACGTGTTTGCAGATCTATCTGGACATTATCTGTCTATTTCTTCTTGGTCTGCCTCGTGGACTGACCATTCATCTCCCTTGTGTATATAGTTTTTACCTCTCTGTCATTTGACATAATGGGTGCAAACTACTGTAATGATTAAATAAAAGTAAGCAAATAAGGAAACCCTTTACAAACTGAAATACAAATTCAACCATTCAGATTTTTATATTTACAGTTAACTCTTTCATCCTAAGGGACATGTGATATGCGACTGGCTCTTTCCTATGTGTCCCTAACAATTACATGTATATAATTTTTTTATTTTTTTTATAAAGTCAGCAAATTTTAAAGAAACCTGGCTATCCGTGGTATTTTCTGTTCACTTTATATTCTTATGATACATGCACGGATTATACAGATTTAAATTTGTGGGATTATTAAATTTAAAAAGTGAAGATATTTGTGCAAAACATCCTTGACTGAAAGAAATGTATTTCTTCCTAAAGAAACTGCCTGTTTTACCAGGGCCAGTGCAGGTTCATTATCAAGTCCTTCTGTTTACAAAGTTCTGGACGGAAGTGACAAATAGTGGCTTCCTCAAGAAAGCTTAGCACTCTGCTAAGAATACGAAATGCCCTGCCCTTGTTTACAGCATATCAGGAATTCAAAAGGTAGCGTGCAACAGACGAAAGATGGTCTTTGATTTTCTGAATACATCAGAATTGTTTTTCTGTTGGTGTTTTCTAGGTAAAGCTTTCAACATGATACCCTTCAACTGTTGTTTGGTCAGGAGAAAAGGGGCCTGACGTTATATCCTGAAGATTACATGGAATTAGTAGGGTATTTTACTTTCATTTTGTTTTAAAACTTCCTAAAAAATAACCTGTGCCTGATATTTTCAGTGCTACAGAGGATATTCAGCTACATGAATGCAGAAGATGGCTCATTCAAAATGTTCAGAGATGATGCAAAATCTAACGTCTGGTAAGTTTTTGTTGTTTTATTGTGTTTATTGATTACTGCCTTCATACATCTGTATATTTGAAAAGAAAAAGTAGATACAAATTTAATAGTGACCTATGTAAAACGTGTTACTTTTTTAAGATGTTTTTTCTTTCTTCTGGCACTCCAAAAGGGTTATGGCCCCATTTGTGTGTGTGTTGAAGTGTTTCCCAGAGTGAAAGGATCATGCTTACCTCAGAATTCATGGTATGATAAATATGTTTTTGTTTGTTTTTTGTTGAAGTGTTTTCCAGGGGGAAAGGATCATACTTACCTCAGAATTCATGATATGATAAATATGTTTTTGTTTGTTTTTTGTTGAAGTGTTTCCCAGGGTGAAAGGATCATACTTACCTCAGAATTCATGGTATGATAAATATGTTTTTGTTTGTTTTTTGTTGAAGTGTTTCCCACGGTGAAAGGATCATACTTACCTCAGAATTCATGATATGATAAATATGTTTTTGTTTGTTTTTTGTTGAAGTGTTTCCCAGGATGAAAGGATCATACTTACCTCAGAATTCATGATATGATAAATATGTTTTTGTTTGTTTTTTGTTGAAGTGTTTCCCAGGGTGAAAGGATCATACTTACCTCAAAATTCATGATATGATAAATATGTTTTTGTTTGTTTTTTGTTGAAGTGTTTCCCAGGGTGAAAGGATCATACTTACCTCAAAATTCATGATATGATAAATATGTTTTTGTTTACTGTCGTCAGGTTAACAGCATTCATAGGAAAGACTTTGGCTCAGGCTGGCGTTGTCGGAGACTGGGAGCAGGACTTGTACATCCCACAAATTCTGGTGGCACAGATTGTGGAGTACATTTGTACGCAGCAAAATCTCACAACAGGGGCCTTTGATCCACACCCTGATGACTTGGCTTACGACAGAAAGCTGGTAAAATAACAGGGACTTTCTCAACATTCTTTTGTATCTCCACCTAAGTTAGTTGTGTATCCTTTACAAGACGTTGCAGAACCAACCCCCAACAGCCCCTGGCTGTTGTTTGGTTTTTCTAGGCAAATTTACGTCCAGTAGTTTGCCATTGTTTTCTGGGTGGTCAGCTTTCTTGATACCACGGTCCAATCTCCAGAAATCTTTTGTTGATTCTGAACATTGTCGTAACTGTGTTGAGATACACCATAACAATCGGCCACTCTCTGTCGGCTGATTAGACTAAAATGTCAATTAGTCATGTCCTATGGCCTAATAGCAAAGTCTCACCATCAGAAGTCCTGCTGTTTGACAGAAAGATGTAAATTTTCATTACGATTAGCCCCACTCGCCAAAGTTTCAAGACCATGTAATGAAAGCCAGCCTGATGCCCGCTTTTTCAATACTGTTGTGCTAAGTGTCCAGATGAAACAATGTTAAAGATGTCTAACTTGCTGAAGAAGAATGTGCCCATTTGTGTGATCATTGAAGTCCCTGAGGTGCGACCTGCTCCTTGTTGCTTCCAGTGGATGTGAGAAGCTCAGCATAGAGATGTGAGGTTTAGCAGTCATGTGCAGGATGTGATGATTCCTTGGGTGAGCCCAGGACCAGAGAGGGTCATGCGTTTTTTCTGCATCTATAGAAGGCTGCTTGGATGATGGGGAATATACGTGATCTGTACCAGCCTTTCCCTAAGGGTCGACCAGTCTACACGAGGTTGCCCTAGATGGGTTCTGCAGAGTAGATAAAGGGACAGAGAGGAAACCATACAAATAAGGCCACAAAGTGTCCCATGAAACCAAATGGGAAGGCTAACCCAGTGAGCTAATGCCTGTTGAAGTCAGATGTGTTGGCTGAGAGGCACAGATATCGCAGCTTTGCTGTAAACCGGCACAGCACAGTTCTGTCACTCGGATGAACGAAAAGAAAAAGAAGAAGATACTGTGAAGAAGAAGGCATTATTCATAGTCATGAGACCCTTAAGAACTTCAGCGGTCAGGGATTCAAATCCCTTTTGAGAAACCGCAAAACTGACACTTCCAATTGGGTCTAATTCCCAGATTGAGTCACTTTTCTGACTTAGCTTTAATGGTCTGTTCATGAGACACCTAGTTAAAAGCACTGTCTATGCTTGTGCTTTGTGCTTGTGCACATTAGAAGGGCCAGGAATTACTACAATGATACTAAAAGTATCATTAAGAGGGGTTTTCCTGTGAAAAATGGCTTTTTTAAAAGAAATTATGTTGGCATAAATTTTCCGGTGGTCACCGTTTTAACCTGCGACTGAGTCATAAGGACAAACATGAGTTATTTTTAGACTCACAGAGATGGGACCCAGGTAATTCTCTGATTCATACGTGTTCATTGAGGATTCCCTGTTTTATATTTGGAATTTAACAATGTTTAGGTAGATAAATGGTATTGTCATTTTTTTTCTTTTTGTTTTAATGACCTGTGTTATCCCCCCCCCCCCCCCCCCCCCCCCCCCCCCCCCCTCCTGTGTTATTCCCCCCCCCCCCCCCCCTCCCCCCCCCCCCCCCCCCCCCCCCCCCCCCCCCCCCCCCCCCCACACCCCCCCCCACCCCCCCCCCCCCCTCCCCAAGTAATATCATAGTTACTGGTCATTAGCATTGGTTTTTTCCTGGGTCACTGAGGCGACAAGGTTAAAGATTGATCTTGGTTGCAGTCACTGCAGTCTGATGACCACTGCAGTCTGATGACCACTGCAGTCTGATGACCACTGCAGTCTAATGACCACTGCAGTCTGATGACCACTGCAGTCTAATGACCACTGCAGTCTGATGACCACTGCAGTCTGATGACCACTGCAGTCTGATGACCACTGCAGTCTGATGACCACTGCAGTCTGATGACCACTGCAGTCTGATGACCACTGCAGTCTGATGACCACTGCAGTCTGATGACCACTGCAGTCTGATGACCACTGCAGTCTGATGACCACTGCAGTCTGATGACCACTGCAGTCTGATGACCACTGCAGTCTAATGACCACTGCAGTCTGATGACCACTGCATTCTGCCTGAGCCGCATGTATAGTGCACTTGTCACAGACATTGCAGAATGGAATTTGTATTTTTGCCCCCAACAAGAATATCTCCATCACCTTATTGATAAGTGAAATGCAGATTCCTGTATCAGAGCTCAGCAATCTAACCACTTGGCTGGTCATCTGTACCAATTATTTGCTCCCCTAAGAACCCCAGTAGCACAGGCTTATGAGAAAATTAATTCGCCTTAACCCTGCTGCAAAAATGACATTTCCGGTTGATGCCAATTCCCTATACATCTCACTTTTCCGACTTGTCTATAGTGATCTGTTTATGTTACATAGTTAATGCTATTGGCTCTGTTCACACCTGCACAAACATTTCTGAGATCAGAACGTGAGTATATTATCTGGAAAAAGCATTTGAGGGAACAGAAGACAATTGGGAGGGGGGGGGGGGGGTGGTCTTCAAACCTAATGGTTTTTTAAAGCCAAGTTGATGTCAAATTTGATTGTATCAGTGGCAGAGGTCATGACATGAGTCACCCAGGACATATATTTTTAGGCCCCAGGGAAAGTATTCCATTAAGTGCTTCAATCTGTTCATGTTTATTAATTATTCCTTTTATGTGTCTTTATCTCTCTCTCTCTCTCTCTCTCTCTTTCTCTCTCTCTTTCTCTCTCTCTCTCTCTCTCTCTCTCTCAATCTCTCTCTCTCTCTCTCTCACACTCTCTCTCTCTCTGTCTCTCTCTCTCACGCGCGTGCAAACACACAATTAAAAATGTATATATTGAGACACCATTTATTAATGACCTATGTAAGATTGTTGTTTTTAAAGGATTTGATTCGAGAATTTCCATGGGGTCATGACCCCCCTATTTTTACCAGGGCAGAAGGTTTCAGTGTAATCAGCATGTGAAAATTCAGAGAGGCGAAACAGTTAGTCTTCAAAAAGACTGTGAATTAGTATTAATGGACAATGCATCTAAAACATCATCATTACGTATCTAATGAGTTCATCCAAGTGTTTCTGCCCATTCAGAGCTCCCTGCGCGACATGAAGGATGACTTGATGGTCACCCACAGAGTTCCTCTGACAGCTTATGTTCTCATTGCCCTGAGTGAGATGACGGACTTCATTAAGGTATTTGTTTACTCAATAATATGTATTCAGGTTTGATATAAGTTGTGGGCACTCTTCCGAATACCGGTCCTAAATTATTCACTGCAAAAAACATTCCTGTGAGAGCCTCGGTAGGTTACGTAGTAAAAACATTAGGCCATCATCATCATTTTCCACTTCTGCCATTATTGCTTGATGGAAAGCAATGTTTAGACGTTAAGCTAAGCGTCGTGGGGAGGAGTAGTTTTTGATCCATTGTTCACATTACCTATGACTCCCCTTGTGAGTTTCAGGGCCACATGTTTGAGAAAAAAAAGAACAGCTCCACTGCCACCTAAAAAGCATGTTGTAAAAGGTGAATAATTATAACTTTGCTGAAATCAGATGTGTTGGGGCGAAAGGCGCAGATATTGCAGCATAGCTGTAAGCCATAACACAACCTGCCAACTGCCTTTTTAAGGGTGAAGAAAAAAAATTATCATCCTGCGGCGAATTGAACACTGTTTACCTGCGTGACAGACGAAATACTTACAACTTTACTACCGAAGACTCAAGAGTTAGGCTGGAAGGAAATTATATAATAACGTGAAGCATAGTTCATAGTGTTCCTATTTGAGATTTTTAAATATATGATCTCTTGAGGCCCTGAATGAAATTATTTTTTTTCAAGTGAATCATTTGGGACCGGTATTGGGAAGAGTGCCAAGTTGTGTCTTCCTCTGATGTTCTTTCTGAGACGTCTAGTCCAGTATTAGGTCTTTCTGTGCCCCAAACAACTGAATACAACAGACCCAGTCACCATTGTGCCCTTATGTACTGGACATTGCAGACTCAGTACTAATACTCATAAAAAATAGGTGTGAGCTAGACAGTTCCACAGTCTTTATGCCGAACAGACTCTAGAACATGTGTCTTGCAAGACTATCATCTCCTGGAGGAGCTGTGAAACAACATGTGACCACAGCCCTAAGGCCCGATAACTAAGCTTTAAGGAAACGAAGAGATCTTGAGATACCGTCCCAGTTTAGGGAGGTTAACAGGTTTATCAAAGAATTAACCCTTGGATCAAGCCTGCATGAATACTCTTAGAGAGTTGGGTCAAAATGAGGATTTTCTACTAAATTCTTCTTCTTCGCGTTCACTGGTGGTAAACTCCAGCGGAAAGTTCTAGTTGTTCGTCCACTTCTGGACTCTAGTCCTGTTCCAGAAACTGAATGTTGGGTGTACATCCGTTTCACAGGTTTGACTCATTTGCTGGTAATATGATAATCTTAGTTTCAGCTTTATAGCAAAGGGGTCACCCCATAGTTGCTCCGCTCCTGTGCCAACAAAAAACACACAGACTGTTTATCACAGATTGACACACTGCTGTCTCAGCATATGCACTAGCATACACACGCATTAAAAGCATACGGTAGCCATCCAAAGTGCTAACACAAACAGTCTGACATTATAAATGCAGTTCATCATTGATGGTAGCAGAAGTCATCAACAGATCAGCAGTTGCTCACGCGATTTTAATCACATAATGACACCACCAATACTGCGACAACAGGCATCGCACCATTTTTTGAATTTTGACTCATTTGCATACAGATTGTTGGTTCCTTGCTTCTCAGGCAGATGTACTCCGACTTTGAAAGAAGTTCGCAAATAGTTGACTCTTATATGACATAATTTTGGGCAGGCAGTGGGTCTTTTCTTGTTCTCCTCACATTGGGGCCCTGGAACTGGACAGGGAAAATTATTCTATATTAACATACTAGCTGTGCCCTGCCACGCGTTGCTGTGGCCCCAAATGGTAAAATGGAAAAGAAAGAAAGTAGCTCTCAACTAACAGTGTCTGTCAAAACCCTCAACTCCCTTCCCTCTCCCCTCCACCCAGTCATATCTCCCTATCTGAAGGATTGAAAAATCATCTCTGGCGAAAGTATTAAAATAGAAATAGTTAAGAAATGAGAACTTAAAAATAATGTTTTAAGCTCTCTTAGCTAACTGTGTCTGGCATAACCCCCCCTCCCCCCCCCCAATAATATGTCCCACTCCGGAGGAATAAAAAATCATTATTTGGCGAAATTATTAAAACAGAAATAGTTAAGAAATGATAACTGTAAAATAATGTTTTAAGCTCTCTCAGTTAACAGTGTCTGCCACCAACCCCTCCCCCCACTAATCATATCACTAATCACCCTCGCCGAAGGAGCGGAAAGTCATCATCTGACCAAATATTGTAACTAGACTGAGCTTTGCATCCGTGTCCACCCAGAGACAGATGGATAGCATTAATGTGTAATGAGAAGTAAATGTGGCCAGTGAAACAGCTACCACATCACCCATCCAGTACCAGTACTACTGCTACCACTACCACCACCACCTTCAGAACAAAAAAACAAAAAACAGTCACTACTGTCTGTGCAGGTCGGTGTAGCCAGAGGGGTTAGCGCTGCATTATGTCGCCACGGACTGTTTAGTGTAATTGAGCTCCCAACACACACAAAAAAGGGAGGAAAAAAACTCCATCACCTAACCAGTGATGGAACCCACAGTAATAGTCCGTCTATACTCACAAATAGCAGAAATAAAAAACCCCACCCGTCATCTTCCCTCTCCGAAGGGATGAATGTTAAATGACCTTGGGATCCGTGTCCACCCAAAGTAAAGTGAACTGTAAGCAGTCTTAGTTAACAGCTTCTGTCATCAACGAATAGTTTATTATCAAGTGAAGCGTCGCAGGGAGGATAAATGGGACTTTACTTAAATCAGATGTCTTTGGGCAGAAGGTGCAGATATCGCAGCCTAGCTGTAAACCACAACACAACATGCCAGCAGCCCTTTTGAGGGAAAAAAAAGTTAGCATCCTGTGGGTAATCGAACATGGTCATCCACGTAAAGGGCGGAATACATACAAATATACTACCTAAGACTGAAGAGTTTGGGTCCGATATCGCAGCCTAGCTGTAAACCACAACACAACGGTCCAACCACCCTCTCAAAGGTGAACGAAGATTACCCGTAACATGACCAACATCTCGTCGCCGCTATCGCAGGCTAGCCGTAAACCCTTAAACCGAGTGGAAAGAAGACGTATATATCGCAAACTAGCCACAACAAAACCTGACAGCCGCTTAGTTAAAGGCAAAAAAATTTTTTTTTAATTACCCAGCAGGTACCCGGGCGGGCAATGAAACAAACAATTATTTGACTGTTGCTGGAGCTACGTCATTCGTGGTTTGTGCGATTTTATGACAAAAAAAAACGCTTTGAGTCAGAGGCAGCGTTGTGTGAAAATTTGAAAGCAATCGGTTCAGTAGTTTCCGAGTTTAGAGCTAACGACATCTGAAAATTAATATTTTTATTATTATAGATTTGGAATAACAACTGCAGTGTCTAGGAAACAGCAGCTTATGTAACTGCCCTTTACTAGGGCAATGTTGGTCAACATTGAGCTAGAACAGATTAGAACTGTTGAACTGTAGAATTTACTGAAAGCATAGACTTGATTACGCTAGCCGCGGAGCCAGACTTTTTTCAAAAATGACCTTGGCTCCTAGGTCGACCCAGCTTTGAGTTGGTACCAGGTGCAGTCCCAGGAAGTAAAAGTGGCCGCTGGGATGCTGACCATATCACCTATCTTGTGCTGTGGTCTAAAAAAAATAGGTCCAGCCCTATATGCCCTATTTGCCTAAAGGCGTGAAAAAGGGTCCTTTACTTTACTTATAGACTCCTACCACATGCCTTTGGGCAGGCAGTGGGTCTATTCTTGTTCTCCCCACAATGGGGCCCCAAAACTTACACTGGGACCAAAGAAAATGAAATAGAAAAAAACTAACAGCCAAAAAATTGGAGAGGTTGGTATTGTAGCATTCTGTAAAGGACACAACTAACTGTTTTTGTTTAACGTGTTAAAATCCTGTCCTAGGGAACATCGTCATGCATTGAAAGGGCCAAGACAAATGCAGCAGCCTTCCTGCAGAAGCAGATGTACTCTCTCTCACAGGAGGATATATTCTTCATGGCCATCACAGCCTACGCTTTGACCTTGACGTCCGTGCAGAATGACCTTGTTGATAAACTCTGGCTTCTCAGGCGCAATGACTGTAGGTTATTTGTTTGTTATTTTTTTGTTTTATGTTGTTTCCCACTTCTTCTTCTCCAGTATTATGAGTCCTTGAGGTTCATTGCCTCAGATGTCACTCACTTCTTTTTCTTTCCATGATTGGCATTTTTTTTTCTCCAGTTGGTGACTCCAAGTGTTTGTAGGTCTGCCTGGATGTTTCTCCAAGTGTTTGTAGGTCTGCCTGGATGTTTCTCCACGTGTTTGTAGGTCTGCCTGGATGTTTCTCCAAGTGTTTGTAGGTCTGCCTGGATGTTTCTCCAAGTTTTTGTAGGTCTGCCTGGATGTTTCTTCATCTTCTTCATGGTCTGCCTCTTGCTAAACTCCTAGTTAGTGTTTTCTGCTGTTTTGTTTTCCATTCATTATCCTGTTGTGCCACACTACGTCACATAGGGCTTGCAGTCTCTTCCTCCCTTCCATTCCTTCCTGTGCAATCACTTTGATATCATGGATAGAATCCAGTCCAACATCTCGCCAGCAGTACCCTTGGATGTCCACAGCCCCTCTGTCTGTTTGGTGATTCTCTGCTTGTTTCTCTCCAGGGTGTGTCCAATGTAACACCATCTTTCCACTTACATTTGTGAAAGTATTTCATCCTGTTACAGTGGCTATTTTATTTTTATATATATTACTTCCCCGTGTGGGTTCCGGGGCCCTGTTATAGGGAAAACAAGAATAGACCAACTGTCTAGCCAAAAAGAAGGTCGTAAGAGTCGACTAATTGGGAGCTTCCTTCAAAGTCGAAGTGCATCTGCCTGAGAGACAAGGAACCAACAGTCTGCATACAAATTAGTCATATCTGTCAAACGGATGCACATGCAACACTCAAGTTCTGGAACAGGACTGCAGTCCAGAAGTGGACAAAAAAACCTGAACTTTCTGCCAGTGTTTACAGCTGGTGAACGCAAAAAAAAAATAAGAAAAAGATATATATTACTAAACTTTAATTAGCTATAATATTTTTGTGAAGACTGATTCTTCTTTTGGCTATAATTAAGTACAGAGTAGGGGTTAATTGTTATTTTGTTTTCAAAACTATATTGACATCGTATAACTTGGACACAGAATGAAAAATAACTATAAGTAAGCTGGCTTATCTTCATTGGAGACATTCTTAAACAATTAGTGCAGGTGACCTTCAAGGTGACAGTGGGATCTGACCTTATCTGAGTTATAAGTTTTATGTCTCTTTTGATTGATGGTGGAATGATGTGGTTTTATGAATTACCGTTGAATGTTAGAGGAAACATCAGTTCACATTAATAAAAGGTAGGAAGCGGTTCTTGGATGGCTGAGATGGGAAACCCCGATAGAAAGTAGGACATGATGGTATGAGGACTGTAATTTCCACTAGTTAATAATGGTTATACTGTTTGCTGACGACCAGTGCTTGTTCTACCCTGAAGAAGATAGACTGCAAGACCACATTAACAGGTTAAACTCAGCATGTAGTAAATACAACATGAAGATCAATGTAAAACAAAAACTGAAACAATGCAAGTAGTAGACATTTCTGCCCCATACCTACACCGCTACAGCTGAATGTTCTGCCCTGAATCAAATTAGGGAGTTCAAATATCTAGGAAGTTATGATCACAGAGGATGGTAGAATTGACAGAGAAATAGAAACCAGATGTCAGAAAGCAAGTGCACTTATATACCCAATTGTCACCATTATTAGGGACATCCAAGCATAAACTATGAGTGCAAAGAGACAGATTATTAAATAGCATATTTATTCCAACATTAAGCTAACAGTGCCAAACATGGACACTATCTAAAGCCCACATACGCAAAATTACCATCTGCGAGATGAGGTGCCTGAGAAAAGCAGCCAACCTAACCATACGAGATCGAGTGAATAATGAAACTATCAGGCAATTTGTGGGAACGACACCTTGTACTAGATTCATCGAGAAACAGCAGATCAAGTGGTTTGGCCATCTCGTTAGAATGCAGCAAGATCAAATACCATCACAAGCACTACATCTCAGAAGATCAACTACAAGAACAAGAGGAAAACATGGATCGACAACATTAAAGACACTCTACGCCTTCACGGCATGACAATAGACAGTGGCAGCCAACATGCACTGGATCGCAAATTATTCCTCCTCGCGACGCTTAACGGCAGTAGTGGTTCATGATGATGATGAATAATGGTTAGGGTTACCATCATTGTCATATTTGTAATATAGTAAAAGTAAAGTAAAGATCCCTTTTCACGCCTTTAGGCACATCGGGCATATGTGAAGAGCGTCCATTTTTTTACAGACCAATCGGCACTAGGTTGGTAATGAGGTCAGCATTACGCTGGTCGTCTTTACTTCCCAAGGAAATACCCATTTTTTGGCTGGGTCGACCTCCGACGCCCCATACCATGATAAAAATCCATGCTTGTAATTTAATGCTGGACCTATATTTTTATAGCCCAATTGGCAGTCAGTGGGTGATGTTATCAGTGCCATCCTCACCTCCTTGACCTTCCAGGACATTTCCTAATACGTGTTTTAGGCTGGGTGAACTCGGGAATCCAGATTGTCTAGAAGTCTGCATTGGTGCTATTTTGAACCCAAAGCCTCAGGACTTGGATGCAAGTGTCCACTCACTGTGCTACCTTAGCTACCTAAGTTAATATTGCTTACATTATTTTATTGTTGTCTTTTTATTGTTGTCCAGATGTCTGTCTAACTCTTTCAGTCCTAAACAGTTGTTGTTACTGAAATTTGTTTTATTCTAAGCAGTTTCTGCTTGAAACATACAAGTTGGGTTTAAAGTAGTTGCAATAGTAATCATTTTAGACAGCAAAACTGATCGCAACACTTGGTACAGGTGGGTCAGTACAAGAGCTGGATGGGGCAGTCTGAGTTAAGTAAAGCGGATTATGTGAGGAGTTATCTATAAATATGTGGTGAGTGGGTGCAGGAGTGGCCAGAAGAGATAAAATAAGGAATGAGGTCATAAGAGAAAAGGTTGGCGCAGAACCAATTCTAAATTACACACAAAGACAGCAGATCAAATGGTTTGCCCACTTTGAGAGATTACCTGTGACGTCATACCATTACCAGGCATACACGACAAGAGGAGGAGGCAGAGCACGAGGTAGACCCAGTACAAAATAGAAAGATAACATCAGAGAAACTTTAGAACAGCATGATGTGTTTGTGGTCAAGGCAGCCAGAAGAGCACAAATCATAACGTTTTATCTCCCTCGATACCCAAAGCATACAAGAGAAAGTGAAAGAAAGAGGAAGAAGAGCTGCTTGGTAATGAAATAGTTAAGCAACTTAACCAACATAAGCACAGGCTTCGTCTAAGTAGTTCACCTTTGTGCCCTTGTGGGCTATGTGTGTGCAGACTAAAGAACATGTCCTGCAAGACTGTCCCTTGTTCAGCCCATTAAGAAGAGAATAGTAGCCCAGTGAGTCACCACTGCACACAAAGTTTTATGGGACTAAAAAGGAACGCATAAAAACAGTCAAGAACCTGTCTGTCGATGTAAAACAGAAAGCAAACACAAGAAGAAGAAATAGTTAAGCTTACTATGTACATCTTTTTTTTCGGGGGGAGGGGGGGGGGTGGCCTTTTTCAACTTAACTTCCTGATTTTACTTTGTTCTATAAATTTTTTCTTCCAGCTGACTTCACATATTTTGCTGATCAGTTGGTCTATGAGAATCCATCAGCAATCCAGAACAATGTCCGTTACCTCATGCCCCGCCAAGAGCTGCTGAACGATGCCTACGCTGTACAGACAACAGCTTATGCCTTGATGGCTCATCTAAATGCCTATGCCCTGGTTGACGAGAGCCACCCCAACCGCTCCTTGAAGGTTGAGAGGGATATGACAGTCAATTGGCTGAACACAATGAGAAATTCGTTTGCTGGATTTTCCTCAACCCAGGTCAGTCATGAGAACATTACTTCAGAGATGGTGTGTTATTGTTACATCAAAGCTATGCTTTTATTACATTTGAACTGTTTTTGTTACATTAAAACTGCTTTTGTTACAATTATACTGTTTTTGTTACATTGAAACTGTGCTTTTGTTACATTTGAACTGTTTTTGTTACATTGAAACTGCTTTTGTTAGATTCAAGCTCTTTGGTTTAATAATATTGATAATATTGGAGGTCTCCATCAAAAGGTAAGGACCCTTTCTGTGCTAGTCGTCTGTTGGGCATATGATGCTAGCCTCATTTGAATGTTGAATTAAGAATCGACATCATAGCACTTGGGACACTCCCATGAGTGCTCCATCCCCATCTTCAGCAGCAAGCAAAGAGTTCCATTTCCAGTGGTAACAGTGCTAGACTCATTTTTTTTATGGACCAGTCGGCACTCGGTGGGAAACATGGACAACATTGCACTGGCGATCTTTACTTCTCAGGACACTAGCTGGTACCCATTTGAGGCTTGATCAACCTGAAGCAATGGTAAATTGTGGGAGGAAAAAATTATTACCATGAAATGGATTTCTTCTTCTTCTTCGCGTTCACCAGCTGTACACTCTGGTGGAAAGTTCTGGTTGTTCGTCCACTTCTGAACTGCAGTCCTGCTCCAGAACCTGAGTGTTGCATGTGCATCAGTTTTACAGATCTGATTCACTTGAACCAGACTGTTGGTTCCTTGCCTCTCAGGCAGATGCACTCCGACTTCAAAAGAAGCTCCCCAATTAGTCGACTCTTACGACATGCTTTTGGGTAGGTGTCATGAGATGAGCAGCCACCATACACAGTGGGCGAGTCGGGACTTGATATCCCTCGCGCTCAGCAAGATTTCAAACTTAGACCCATCCGGAAAGGTAAATAGTCCCTTATATTGATCTATACCTTTATCTGGTAGAATATTCATTTCTAGACCTTCTAGTTGCTTTGATAAATCTTCATTTTCAAACTTGCAACAATAGGTTGGCGAATTCTGGTATTTTATTTAGAAATTCCTGTCAACCGGTTTACTCCTTGTTCATGAATACAAGGAACTTCTTTCCTAGTGACGCGGGTTTGAATTTGAGAACGATTCTTTCACCTGATCCCAAAGTGTCAAGACGTGTATCCAGTCTTAAAAGAATTTGGCGCATTCATAGTTCCAGTTCTAACTTGGAAGATTTCCTAAGCTTGGGATGAGACCTCTGTAGAGATCAGGCAGACGAATCACAGTCCAGCCAACAACCACCAACCCATACCATTCTATGCACCAAGCATAACCATGTCCTACCCTGTATGCCACTACCTCAACATGGCAAGAGCGTGTTTGTGAGCTCTAGAACGAGTGAACATTTGCAGACGCTGTGTCATCAATCTAGTGAACCAGTCTTCAAGAGCTTGGTTGGGCTCTGAGACAGTTTTTGTGACCTGACCTGTGAGAGAGACTTGTTGAGTCCCTATGCAGTTTCTGTGTCCTCGATGGTGAGGAAATCAAGTGGTACCAGATCAACTAGAGGCAGAGATACCTGAGTCAACTACAGTCGAATCACTATGGACTGAGGGGAGCATCGACCTACGAACTGGGCTAAGTGATCGTTTAATCAGCATTATGCTCTCTTCCTTATACTCGCTCGAGATTCCAGTGATGAACTCATGTACATCTCAAGGCAATCTGGCTGCTTCAATATCTGGGTCGAGTCATTGTTTCCTAAGCTCCATCCACTGAGATCTGGTTTATCTATTCACTATTTTATGTATATATTGTACTGATTACATGCATACATTTTCATGGCTGACTTGGGTGTCCCTATTTCACCATTCTGTCTAGCTTTGATGTTTGTGTGAGTAATAAGTGTTATCTGTGTTAACATGGTTATGATAGTAAACTATCATGACCTGGGGGCTATCTTTTTATAGTAGTGAGGGTGTCCAGCCAAGTGTGCCTAGGAATAATATATATTTTGTAGTGCCAAAACTTGAGTTGCCTACTCCTGAAATAAGTTGAGCGTATATTGGCCACGGGGCATCCCTTAGACCAATACGAGCCAACAACTCAACATAATTATTTCAGAGTGCTGTTGGTTCTTAAGGAGAAATCCTTAAATCAGGCACGCGACAGGAGTGATATGTGACAGTAGGCAGAGGGTCTATTCTTGTTTTCCCCACGATGGGGCCCCGGAACCCACACAGGGAGAAATGGATTTGAATCCTAGATCTTTGTGCCAGCAGGCAAACATCTGACCTCTACACTAAGTGGTTAATCCATTTGTTCAAGACAAAAAGGTTACATTCTTAATCTCGCATGCTTTCTTCTCTCTTACAGGATACCATTACAGCCATGGAAGCGTTGTATGCATACACTCTGAAAGACACAAACCGCAATGAGTTCGATATGACGGTGACTTTAGAGGCCACAAGCACACCAAACTGGCAGAGGGTAGGAAGACTGCTGAAAGAGGATTTCACACACCTGCACAGGTCTTATGTAAGTGAATTTGATGGCAAGTGTCATTTGTGGCATTTGATAAAAGATCAGCTTTCAAAGTGGTACATTCCACAACAGATATACATAGATGGTGATACCAAAGATGCCATAAAATGGAATGATAAAGTAGTTGACATTGTTTTGGCTGCTTTCATAGATGCAAAGAAATGAAGTAGAGATAGAAAGACACACCAGACAACACAAAAAGTAAGTTATAGTTGTAGGCACCTTGTCATCTTTCCATATTATAGGGTTATATCGTGCATTGAGGAGACACGGGACTCGCAGCCCATGGCAATGGCGAGTGTGACTAGCAAGACCCGCCTGCATTAAGGAAGGTTTTCCACAATTATAGCATGAGATTTCAGGACAACTGTTGTCAATATTTGTGTTTTGTGTGTTTCTTCTTATCCATTCTGCAATCATTTCTTCCTTCATTCTCATTCCCTTTCTGATTTGCCCCCCTCCACACAACATGGTCAATTACATTTTGTTTCTCCAAGTAAACCTCAATACCTGCATCATTCATGACCTGCTTGCACACATCTTTATATTGTAGTAGAGGTGGACCTGGACATATTCTACCCAGCTGTAATTTACCTTAGAGGTTATCCTTAGGAACTCTATCATCGTCCAGGTGGGACCCAGCCACCTGAGTGTTCGTAGATTGATCATTGAGAAAACCATTGTAATGCCTGCTCTTTCCAATACCTCAGTGTTTGTGGTCTTGTCTTGCTTCTTAATGCCAAGTATTCTTCTTAGGCATCAATGTTATAGTTACCATACCAGGAAATGAACCGGATTTTTCTTTCTCTCCATCATGCCCTTTTAATTACACTGGGATGCAGCGGTGCTAAACCACACATGGTGGAGCACCAGTACCAGGGCTTATACCAGTCAAGACTATCTACATTTCTTCGGGATTATTCTAGAAACAGGCTCCCAACTAGGGGCCTGGCCAGTATAGATGAATTTTTTTTTTTTTTTTAAAGTTGGAGCACATCTGCCTGAACCAATACACAAATAAGGCAAGAATCCAGGCAAGAGTATGTGTCTAATTTTATATACGAAAACGCCGCTGGAACTATGTCGGCCACGCCCTTAGAATGCATAAATCAAGACTTCCTTACCAAGCCCTCATTTGGACACCACAGGGGAAAAGATCTCGTGGAAGACCAAAGGAAACCCTACGTAGAACTATCATCAGGGAAGGCTCGCTCATGGGCCACTCAAACATCCAAGACCTACAACAGATTGCAGCGAACCGCCATACATGGAGAGTCATGACCTCTGCCCTATGTGCCGCACTTGACACAAGAGGAAAGACTAACTAACTAACTAACTAACATCTGCCTAAGAGGCAAGGACCAACAGTCTACATACAAATAAGTTGGGTCTGCAAAACGCATGTGCAAGCAACACTTAAGTCCTGGCACAAGACCAAAGTCCAGAAGCTGGTGAACAGCCAGGACTTTCCCTTGGAGTTTAGAGTCGGTAATCATGAAGAAGAGGAAGAAGAAATAATTACAATGACTCAGTTTAAAAGTTTTCTTATATATTAATTTACTCTTTAAGCTGTCATATTAATTTTTTTTTCAAACATTTTTGCAAATTTGAGTTTTTTTTATTTTAAGCTTCCAAATGAAGGTGTCTATGGCTATATTATTCCCACTGCTCAAGGTGTTGGACGCGCCATGCTACAGGTAGGAAATGTTTTCCGCAGACTGCTTTTCTTTTTAAAGTCAGAGTGCATCAGCCTAACAGGCAATGAGCCAACAGACTGCACACCCCTAGCCCAGATCTGTAAAACCAGTTTACTACAAAAGCCAAGTCCTGGAGAAAAACAAAAGTCCAGAAATAAACGAACAACCAGGACTTTTCACTAGAGTTTTCACATATGCCGGTGTGTTGGGAAATGAACAGCGGAGAGACTAGCTGGCTCTGCACAACTTAGTGAAATACTGATACATGATAAGGCAGACCTGGTTAGTGCCTTGTGGGAGAGCGTGTACAGTTTGGTGGAGCAAATGGATCACCACAGTCTGGTGAGACTGATGCAGGGGGGAGTGACGAGAGGTTCTGGCAGATGCTCGAGGCACAGAGGAAAGGCAAGACGGACATTTAATCAGAATGCTACTGGCACCATTGGTATCGGAACTCTTTGCTGGCAGCTGAAGATGGGGACGGAGCACTTATGGAAACGCCTCGAGTGCTGCGATGTCGGTTCTTGAATCAAATCAAATCACTAGAGTTTATAGCCAGTGCATGCAAACCAACAAAGATTTCCCATTTTTTATTTTCTTTATTTTAAATGTGACATTTAGGATATTTTTTATTTGTTCTGAATTGATAGTTACATCTTGTGTTGCATGTAGATATTTGACAAAGTTAATCTGTTCTTAATTGACGGTAACTTCTCATGTTGAATATAAACATTTGACAAAGTTTATTTCTTCTCAGTTGACCTAACATCTCCTTTTGAGCAGGAACACTTGATGTAGACACCGTTTATAAATTCTTAGTTGTCCTTAGTATCTAATGTTTAGTGTAAACATCCAATAAAGTTTACCTGTTCTCAGTTTACCGTCACATCTAATGTTTAGTATAAACATCCGATAAAGTTTACCTGTTCTCAGTTGGCTGTCACATCTAATGTTGAGTATAAACATCTGATAAGGTTCATCTGTTCTCAGTTGACTGTCACATCTAATGTTGAGCATAAACGTCTGATAAAGTTTACCTGTTCTCACTTGACCGTCGCATCTAATGTTTATAATAAACATCCGATAAAGTTCATCTGTTCTCAGTCGACTGTCACATCTAATGTTGAGCATAAACATTCAAATAAAGTTTATCTGTTTTCATTTGACAGTCACATCTAACTAATGTTGAACATAAACATCTGATCAAGTCTGTTCATTATCTGTTCTCAGTTGACAGTCACATCTAATGTAGAGTATAAACACCTGATGAAGTCTGTTCATTATCTGTTCTCAGTTGACAGTCACATCTAATGTAGAGTATAAACACCTGATGAAGTCTGTTCATTATCTGTTCTCAGTTGACAGTCACATCTAATGTAGAGTGTAAACACCTGATGAAGTCTGTTCATTATCTGTTCTCAGTTAACAGTCACATCTAATGTAGAGTATAAACACCTGATGAAGTCTGTTCATTATCTGTTCTCAGTTGACAGTCACATCTAATGTAGAGTATAAACACCTGATGAAGACCCAGCAGCGTTATGACAACCTACCAGAATCCGACCCCATACCTTTCTTTGATCTGACAGTGGAGCCTTTATGGGGTGGCCGTAACGACTCCATCATGCGTATGCATGCTTGTGTCAGGTATGTGTTGGCAGCTTAACTTGTCTTTTTCCATGATTTTACTGGTTTGCAGGGTCTGTATCTGTTCTAGTAAGTTATATATTGAATAGTAAATTAAAAATCAACATCATAGGGCTCAGAAAACCCCCATAAGTGCTCTGTTGCCATCTTCAGCATCAAACGAAGAGTTCCAATTCCGAGGGCACGAGTAACTGATTGTGAATCCATCTCACCTTTCTCCTGAGTGTTGAGTATCGGCCAAATCCCCTGGTAACTTAATTCTGAGTTATAATTATCTCTATCTATTTATTGTATATTATACTCATCTTTGTCTATTTGTTGTAATCATACGTCTGTTTCGTATTAAAATCATGGCAACAGTCATCATAGAGATTTTCAGTGACCTCCTTTAGAATCAGAGTACATCATCCGAGAGGCAAGAAAGAACACATTGCACACAAAAAAGCCAGTAAAACGGATGTCGACCTAAAACTCAGGCCTTGGTACAAAGCCAAAGTCAAGATGGATGAACAGTCAGGACTTTCTGCGGGAGTTTACAGCTGGGGAACAGAGCTTACAGCTGGGGAACAGAGTTTACAGCTGGGGAACAGAGTTTACAGCTGAGGAACAGAGCTTACAGCTGGGGAACAGAATTTACAGCTGGGGAACAGAGCTTACAGCTGGGGAACAGAGTTTACAGCTGGGGAACAGAGTTTACAGCTGGGGAACAGAGTTTACAGCTGGGGAACAGAGTTTACAGCTGGGGAACAGAGCTTATAGCTGGGGAACATACAGCTGGGGAACAGAGCTTACAGCTGGTGAACAGAGCTTACAGCTGGGGAACAGAGCTTACAGCTGGTGAACAGAGCTTATAGCTGGTGAACAGAGCTTACAGCTGGGGAACAGAGCTTACAGCTGGGGAACAGAGCTTACAGCTGGGGAACAGAGCTTACAGCTGGTGAACAGAGCTTATAGCTGGAGAACAGAGCTTGCTTACAGCTGGGGAACAGAGCTTACAGCTGGCGAACAAAGAAGATGAAGAGTATTATAATCAGCCATATTTATCTGTTGTGTATAATCATTCATATCTGTTTGTTGTGCATTTTAATGATCTAATCTGTTTATTGTGTATAATCATTATTATCTGTTTGTTGTGCATTGAATTATCCAATCTATTTATTGTGTATTGTCGGCTCTGTGGCTAAGTCGATGCGAACGCTTAGTAATGCCGGGGTGCCGGGTTCGATCCCAGCTGCAGGTCATGCACTTGCGTTGGTTTCGACAGTGGTTTCAGGGGGCCGACCGTCCAGAAGCAGTGGCAAAATACTGGATGTAAATTTGCCTAGAGAAACCACACGACAGCCGGGGGCTGCTGGGGTTGGTTCTGCAACGTCCTGTAAAGGATATGCAACTAACCTTTTTTTTTGTGTATTTGAATCATCCATGTCTGTTTATTTTACATTATAATCATTTGTGTCAAATTATTGTGCATTTTAGGCTAATCATCCAATCTATTTATTGTCTATTTCAATCAATTATATCTGTTTATTGTGTATTTTAATCATAGTATATATATCATATAATGCCGGGTTCGATCCCAGCTGCGGGCCATGCGCCTTGCGTTGGTTTCGACAGTGGTATCAAGAAAGCCGACTGTCCAGAACGGTCGTAAATTTGCCTAGAAAAACCACACAACAGTCAGAGGCTGTTGGAGTTGGTTCTGCAACGTCCTGTAAAGGATGCTTAACTAACCTTTTAACCTTTACAGAATGTTGCAGAACCGACCCCAGCATTTTTTGGTTGTTTGTGATTTCGCCGGGTAATTTTTACATTCATTCATTCATTCAATAGTCTGCCATTGCTTCCTGCATGGTCAGCTCTCGATACCGCTATCGAAACCAGCGCTAAGGGGTCTCCTGTTGGGATTGGCTGGGATTCAACCCTCCACCTCTTAATTACAAAACATGTTTGCAACTCCTAAGCCACAAACGTCAACAAACAAACTAATAGAAAAGAAGAAGAAGAAGAAGACTGAAGACAGATAAAGCAGAGAGGAACTGTTTTACTAAAAGCATGCTTTCAGTGAACTTTGTTTGAGATGTTGGTTGGTGTGTTCACAGTTGGCTGTACACGACACGGAGTCTTACCTCGGGTCTGGCTGTGCTAGAAGTGGAGACACCCACTGGTTACGTGGTCATGAATGACACTCTGAGAGATTATGTGCGCTCCAGGGCGGTGCGCAACCTGAGGAGGGCTGAATTTTATGGAAATAAAGTGGTTTTCTATTTTGATTATGTAAGTATTTATTAATGTTTTAATTAACTCTTTGAGTCCTAGGGGGTTTGGCATCACAGGCCCAAGGGGTAGTCAAGAAAGGCATAAAATCGGCGCATCTTGCATTCATTGGGCTTCTAGGTAGGAATCTATGAATGTATGACGCGTTTCTTGGGACTCAAAGAGTTGATACATTTGGAAGCCATGGTAACGTAGCAGCTAGACGCTTTACCTCCTGGCCCAAAGGTTGAGAGTTCAAATCTGCATTAAACTGGATTCCTTTTTTTTTTTTTTTTTTTTTAAAGAACTGACCTTTGCTCCCAGGTCAGCCCAGCCTAAAATGTTTACTGGGCAGTGTCCTGGGAAATAAAGGCAGCCAGCATAGTGTGACCACATCAACAGTAAAGTGCCAGTTGGTCTGTAAATCTACAGCTTTAGCATTGTATGTTTGATGCACCAAAAGGGCAAAGGGGTCCAATACTGATTCATGAATCTTTGAATCGTGATGGGATGGTGAATAAACAGTGCCAGCTCTTGTTAGCAGGGTACATGATGATGGTAAAGTATTTGTTAATTGTATAGCTCTTATTATGCTTCATGCGACCATTCTGGCATATGACTTAGTGCTCTTACTGTACAAGGGGAAGGTCAGGATATGGTCTTCGACAATGGTTAGATGTTTTTTTTAATTCTTAGAAAAAGGCTATGTGCTTGACTCAGCCTTGGAAAGTGAGGAGCGGCAAGGTATTTAGGCTTGGCATGGGTTAGTTCCGAGATCGAGTGAATAATACTGGTTTCTGCTGATTGTTGGAATAACATCTTGTACTAGATTCATGGGGAAACAGCAGATCAAGTTGTTCGGCCATCTCATTTGAATGCAGCAGCATCAGATACCATCACAGGCACTACATATGTGAAGATCAGCTACAAGAGCTAGAGGACAGCCACGAAAACTATTGATCGACAGCATTAAAGACACTTTACATATTCACAACATGACAGTAGCCAGTGCTAGCCAGCAAGCACTGGATCGCAAATTATTCCTCCCAACGACACTTAATGGCTGAAGTAGTTTATGATGATGATAATCGTGATGATGGGTTGTTTGAGAGGCTTTATGGTGGATAAAAGGCTAAAAAAGAAAGAGTGTAATAATCTGAGTACATGCATATGTGTAACTGTTTGAATGCAAAGGGTTAATTTAACTGTTGGAATGTGGGGGTTAAAATACCATTTTTAAATACATATGGTTAATGTGACGGTTAAAATATATGTGTCCCTTGAAGCAGTTGGATCACATTTAGTGCATATAAGTTGGATTACATAGTATAAGGAGTCATTTTTCTCATTGTTGGTAAATTCTCTCATTGTTTGAAAATGAGGACAACTACTTAACATAAATTATGTGCGAGAATCTGGATGGATGGCATTGATTACTAATTATAATGTATGTGTGAGCAGATCTGATGAGCGATACTAACTCGAGATAAATGTGCAGTTAGGTTGAAGTGTGCCATACGAGGAAACTATGAATTTGTAAGTGCACGAGAAATAGAATACATTATCTAAACTTGTAGCAATTAAGAAAGCTCAGTCTTGTTTTCACTCCGGTGAGAGTCCGGTCATGTGGCGCCTGCAGACTGTGAACTGAGTGTAACCATGAATAAGTGAACGTATGATCAAGCTGCCAGCCTGTTACCTGAGAAAACCTGGCTATGCTCCTAGCTCCTGTCACATTGGAATGGCTGAACATCGTTTGCTGTGAGTTTGAGTAGGTTTTGAATGCAGTTCTCAGAGAAGTGCCAACGATTGGAAGTGCTTTAACTGATGACACTAGTCAGGGTATCTATGTATATTCTACTGTTCTTGGGTTGCTGTTACCCTAGACATCAAACCTCTAGCTCATTGACCTAGAGAATATTGTCGGAGCAATAAACGGTAGTTATCAGCTGTTCAGTGTTCTTGATGTTTGCTTGTGTGGATGCTTGCTGTCTTGAAGTCTCTGTCAGTGTGCCTGAGCAGGCTGCTTGCATTGAGGGAAGTGAAGTGCATTGCATGTAGAACTCATGTAACGAGTGGAATAGGGCGTTTGTGTTGGGACTGGTGCACACAGGGCCAATAAACAGCTGAGGTATTACACTGGTACATCCCTGTGTCTGTTCCAGGGCCCCACTGTGGGGAAAACAAGAATAGACCCACCTGCTCCCCAGCAAGCATGTTGTAAGAGTCGACTGATTGGGAGCTTCCTTCAAAGTCGGAGTGCATCTGCCTTAGAGGCAAGGAACCAACAGTCTGCATACAAATAAGTAAGATGTGTAAAATTGATGCACATGCAAAACTCAGGTCCTGGAACAAAGCCAAAGTTCAGAAATGGACAAACAACCAGGACTTTCCGCCAGGGTTTACAGCCAGTGAATGCAAACAAATAAACAACACTGGAACACAAAAGTTAGTTAACAAGTGGATTAATCAATTCTAAATTATGTTTCAGCTGGATGAGAGTAGCACGTGTGTGGATTTCCGAGCTGATCGCTGGTATCCTGTGGCAAATATGTCCAGGGATCACAGAATGAGGGTCTATGATTACTATGAGCCAGGTAGGCTTTCTTCAGGCAAATATTTTGTATTTGCAGTACTTTTTAATTACATTTTAGAAAATATGAAATATGAGTTAAAGAAGGCTTTTCTCCCTTTCACATCTCCCTCTGATTGTTCTTTCTTTTTTCATCAGTCAATCTTTCTTTCTTTCACTCTTCCATTTTTCCTGCCATCCTGCTTTAACACTGGAGTATTGCTTCCTGTGTGTGATAGTTGGATAACTAGACAGTGGCAATGGCTTCTCACGTAGATGATGAATGCACACATATGATGATGAGGAAGCAAACTCACAGTTTAAATATTGATTCTCTTCTACACAGAGTATCGTCTAGTCGCTGTCTTCTGATCTCTTAAGGTCTGAGATTCAATGATCAAATGTTACAATATACACCTACGGTGTTCACAATCATCAGCAATCATTACCTTGCATTCTTGGTGGATTATTCACGCAACGCACAGGTTGATGAGTTTGCAACTCCGACACTGCTGCCAATCTTCATAGTCGGGCTGGGTATCACTTGAATAACTTCTAGTCAGGCATTCATCTTGAGAACTTACAACTTCTTCACACATAGTCAGATGCAATTCATAGCAGTCACAGGCCTCTCGAACTCGACCAGTCACTTTCGCTGCCTAATACCAACTGATGCGATCTTGGTTTCACCTGTCAAACCTCTGTCTGGTTTCTCCATGCTGTCACCCTTTTACTACTCAGTTAAACCCATGATTTTGCCAGCGGTTTCTTTCTCGCATCCTATTCCCTTGACTTACCCTTGACCCTACGTACGTATCCTGGAACCCATTGGGAAATCACCTCATTACAAACAGTTACTGTTCACTCTCTTCTTGATAACATCTAGCTTGTCATGCGTTAGTTTACAAGTGGTGCAGAACCAGCTATTAAGTAATTCTTGTTCATTAAAAAAAGCTGTGCTAGACGTTAAATATATTTGAGACTACCTACAATATGACCATAGCGTGGTCTCAAGGCATGGTGTCCGCCTCGAGTTCTGGAGGTTCCGGGTTCAATCCCTGGTAAGGGCTGGGATTTTTTCACGTGGACTTGGACTTCTAGTAATCTCCCCTGGTCTCTGGGTAGTGAGATCAGACGCCATTGTGCATTTTTGCGCAAGTAAAAAATCCCTTGGCTGTAGGAAATCGAAAAGAGTAGCCTAACGGAGTTAAAAATCTACCCACAGTATTTCAGGATCCTCGCCATACTACAGAGCCTGTGCACTGTGCTGAGCTTCTTCAGACTCAGACTTGAGTTAGAAGAAGAACGTAGCACTTATGAGTTACTACAACATGCAAATTCCACTACATGGCATTGGGCCAAAGGGCGAAAGCTCATGCGCCGCTGGATCGATAACAACAACAACAACAATGAGTTACTACCCGTGTGCCATGATTTTGATCCTTTGTTCAAACCTCAAACCAGGACAGTGAATTAAAAAAACAGGAAATTTTGTTGTATTCGCAGAAACAAAAACAAACACAGAAGTTCTAGACAAAGTGAGAACGAATAAACAAACCTTATGCTCAAAGATTACAATTTGGGCATACAGGCTCGTCTTACATGTGGCCTTTGCACTCATCTTTCAGACGACAGTTGTAGTTTATCAGTAAAGCATGTGAAAACAGAGCAGCAATGAGAACAGCTAATGACATAAATAAAAGTGATAATTTAAATAAGTCATGCCACATCAAAAAGTAGGATACTTTTCTAAAACTAGAGGGAAAAGTTGGAGGCAGGTAAGCAAGAGACAGACAATGGTACAATTTGGAAGTTAACATTGAGAGATGAATAAACAGCAGTCTAGAGTATACAGCCAGGGTAAAAGACAAGAGTGTTATACAAATCCATTACAACCAACTTTCACTGTGTAGATGACACCTGACTGATTGATATGTGAGATGCAGAGGTGTTGAACCAAATGTAGTGGTGCACCAGTACCAGGGGTCCTATTGGCTAAGACCTGCCTACACCTGTCTGTAGTTTTTCTGGAAACAAGTTCCCAGCCAAAAGCTTAGCCAGCCGAGGGTCGACATTTCAATTAAAGTCAGAGTGCATCTGCCTGAGAGGTAGGAATCCAACAGTCTGCACACAAATAAACCACATCTGTAAAATGGAATGGCAAATGCAAAATGAAAAAGTTTTATGTCCAGAAGTGAAAACCAGGACTTTCTGCCAGAGTTTATAGCCGGTGAATGTTAAAAATAAAGAGATTGATATGTATTTCACTAAACTCTTTGGGTACCAGAAGGTTTTGCATATATTTCCAAGGGGCACCATAACCTCTATGAACAATCACAGATGAATAACTTGTATAAGGGCTGGAAGTAACCACACAGGAAGCCAATTTCTGTAGTATTCTCTGACCAAATGCAAACAGTGAACACAATGTGTAATTCTTTAGATTCATTTAAAAGAACCGTTGACACATCGTGCATTGCTTGAGACTCAATGAGTTAAATAATTTCACATGTTGCAGGTATGCACAACACAACGCTGTACACAGTCGAGAACCTCTTTAGGATGAGCGTCTGCTTCGTATGTGGTTCCTACCAGTGCCCCTATTGCCCCAACTTTAACACAGCAGCAATTCTGGGAGCTGGGACTCCCTGGAATCTGCTGCCCATCATGGTGCTCATGCTGCTGAGTCTGCTGCTACAGCACAGGTAGCTGGCTGCTTCTCCTCCTCACCTGTCAGAGATTCCAACAGACTGCAACCCTCAGTGATGTCTGAGAGTTATCACAAGCAGGTCTGCAATCAGATCACAAGATTATGCATGTGTAATATAAACTTTGTTTTGCTTCCTAAGCAGTTTGATGCAGTGATGTGTAGAGTAAATCTGTTAAAATGTTTACCCAAGTAATATGATGAAACAATGTTTAGAATAGGCCTATTGTTAAAATGTTGTTTCTTATATAAATTGAGGAAATAATGTCAAGAATAAGTTTATATAAAAATTGTTTCCTGAGTAATTTGATGAAATTATGTGTAGAGAAGGTCTGCTGTTAAAATGTTTGTTGTTGAAATGATGTGTAGATTAAGTCTATTTTTAAAATGTTTCCCAAACAGTTTAATGACGTCATGTGTTGAATAGGCTTATTGTTAAAATGTTTCCCAAACAGTTTAATGACGTCATGTGTTGAATAGGCTTATTGTTAAAATGTTTCGGAAATGATTTGATGACAGAATGTGTCAAGTAACTCTGCTGTTGAAATGTTTCCCAAGTAATCTGATGACAGAATATGTAGAATAAATGTGTTGTTAAAATTTTACCCAAGTAATCTGATGACAGAATATGTAGAATAAATGTGCTGTTAAAATGTTTCCCAAGTAATCCGATGACAGAATATGTAGAATAAATGTGCTGTTAAAATTTTACCCAAGTAATCGATGACAGAATGTGTAGAGGAAATTGTTTGTTAAAATATTTCCCAAGTACTCTGATGTCATAATGTGTAGAGTAAATCTGTTGTTAAAATGTTTCCTAGGTAATCTGATGACAGAGTGTATAGAGTAAATCTGTTGTTAAAATGTTTCCTAGGTAATCTGATGACAGAGTGTATAGAGTAAATCTGTTGTTAAAATGTTTCCTAGGTAATCTGATGACAGAGTGTATAGAGTAAATCTGTTGTTAAAATGTTTCCCAGGCAATTTGATGATAGAATGTGTTGAGTAAGTGTAGTTAAAATGAATATCAAGAAAAGATATAAACCCGAACGAAAAGTATATTAGCAAGCTTCACAATATAACAAATACAAACAAAACGTGAACATTGCGGCTATTGAGCCTTCATCAGCACACACAAAAAATGTTTAAAATGAAATTTGTTCTACTTTGGTTAGATGAAAGGTGAAATTAGACATTCGGTAAATTTGTCATTAACCCTTTCCACCCTAAAAATGCTATTTAAAAAAAAGGAAAAACAGAAAGGAAGGACCAACAAAACAAAAAAAAAAGGCAGCAAACCCATGGAATTTTAAAAAAACAAAGATTCTGTTAAAAGCAACTATTTTACACGAGTAACTAATAAATTGTTTTAAAATGTATTTATCATTTTTGTTTCAAATGTTATAAAGATATAATGGTAGTAATCAGTCAAAAGAACAGAGTGAAGCATTAAACTGAATGCATTCCCCAGAGCTACAAACAAATATGTGTTACATGACTCATATTGTGACCCCGTGACCTCTATCACTTAGGCTCAGGGACAATTTTAAGTTAATCTAGCTTTTAAAATGCCATTGGGGTGACAAAGTAGCCTCTGTAAAAGTTATAGATACCTGCAGATCACTATGGAAATGGCAATATATCGGCATTAATGGGGCCATGTCACAACTGGAAGTGACTAGATTTAGTCTTCTTGAAGTGAATGGGTTAAAGACATTTATAGTAGTATGTGTTTATCAGACATTGTTAATAATTATCTTGTATATATTTCTGTGGTTTTTTTTTTTTATTTAACATGACACATTATATTAAACATCTGTGTGTGTGTGTGGTTTAGATTTATTTTCATTGCTGCAATGTGGGGGTTTTTTTTTTTCCACTGCTGTAAATTGTTTCTTGTTTGTCTGGCACCTGGCACCTGTCTTCCAGTGTAGGCTCCAGGGCCCTATTGGGTGGGGGGGGGGGGGGGAGGGGGGGTGGCACTACCCCTCTAACAAGCATGTCATAAAAGGTAACTAATTAGGGTGTTCTATTTCGAGTCAGAATGCACCTGCCTGAGAGGCGAGGAACCAGCAGTCTGCATACAAATAAGCCAGATCTGTAAAATGGACATGCATGCAAAACTCAGGTTCTAGAACAAGACCAATAAAGTCCAGAAGTAGACAGAACTTTCAGCAAGAGCTTCAGCCTTTGACAACTAAGAGGAAGAGGTTTGAGACAGACAGAACTTTCAGCAAGAGCTTCAGCCTTTGACAACTAAGAGGAAGAGGTTTGAGACAGACAGAACTTTCAGCAAGAGCTTCAGCCTTTGACAACTAAGAGGAAGAGGTTTGAGACAGACAGAACTTTCAGCAAGAGCTTCAGCCTTTGACAACTAAGAGGAAGAGGTTTGAGACAGACAGAACTTTCAGCAAGAGCTTCAGCCTTTGACAACTAAGAGGAAGAGGTTTGAGACAGACAGAACTTTCAGCAAGAGCTTCAGCCTTTGACAACTAAGAGGAAGAGGTTTGAGACAGACAGAACTTTCAGCAAGAGCTTCAGCCTTTGACAACTAAGAGGAAGAGGTTTGAGACAGACAGAACTTTCAGCAAGAGCTTCAGCCTTTGACAACTAAGAGGAAGAGGTTTGAGACAGACAGAACTTTCAGCAAGAGCTTCAGCCTTTGACAACTAAGAGGAAGAGGTTTGAGACAGACAGAACTTTCAGCAAGAGCTTCAGCCTTTGACAACTAAGAGGAAGAGGTTTGACACCTTTCCAGGTGATCATGTTTGTGCTATAGGGAGGCATATGAATTGCAGCCTGTGGCCACGGCAAATGTGACTAGCAAAACAAATATGCTTTTTAGGAGCATACTTAGAGACAATGCCTTGTGAAGCTGTACCATACAAGGAATCAACCCAAAGAGGACATAGAGCACAAGGTAGACCAAAAACAAGACTGAAAGATACCATCAGAGAAACTCTACAACAGCATGATATGGCTATGGTCGAGGCAGCTAGAAGAGAAAGAAGCAGAACAATTATGGTAAGGTGTTTGGTGCCATAGACAAGCAGTTGACCAAATGGTTGCAAACTGGTCTGTTATTCAGGAGGCCCAGGTTCAAATCTGTGGTAAGGATGTTGGATGTTTTTGGTCGACAGCAAAAATAAAATTATAACCTGTACATGGAGACTAGACTTGCCAGTTGGCCCTAAATCAGGTGTCGGCAGCCTTTTTTGATTGGGGTGCCAAACTTAGAATTACTAACTTGGTCCTAAGCCATGTAGAAAAAATCCATTATAAATATAATATCAGAATTTCCTCATAATGCAAAATTTGTGTTGGATAATCTAAGAATGTAATCTCTCGCTGCGCCTCTAGCCAGACACATACGGCCCCTGAAGCCCTCATATATATCTCACCTAATGTGTCTGTTCATAAAAATTGAAACAGTCGTCAGCTTATGTTTTATTATCAAAATCAACCAACAGATACTGTCTCCTAATGTTTGAGTTTGTCTGCAAAACATTTCACATCAGTTTGAAGTCATCACTGTTTAGGTTATCACTTTAAAAAAAAAATGTATTATTATCGGATTAATTTTTTATTTCTACATACAGCGTATGATTTTGTGTTCTGCTATTTTATGAGCTCAAGGACCAAATTATATAGTAATTTTACACCAGTCTGGTGGGCCAGTCAAAATTGCTCTGCGGGCTAATTTTGGCCTGCAGGCCATAGTTTGTCCACCCTTTACCTGAATCCTCATATTCCTCTGGCCTACACTCGTGTGAAGAGTGGTGGGTACAGAGCAATACAGACAGCTTTTAAAGTTAGTTTAATGTTGACATTTTTTAATCCACCGCAGTTTATGCCTGATAATAACTAGAATATCTTTGCCCTGAAATAAACAGGGTCAAAGGAATAAAGGGATACCATCAAACACGTGGATTTGAGAATTAGAGACTGAGACATTAGATGGGAAGGACATATGTTCAGTATTCTTTGAATCTTTGTATCACCCATCTGTTAAAATACCACTAATGAAATTTTTCTACGTTTTTGTTGTTGTTGTTTTTAAGGCTCATATGTGTTGAACAAATAAAATATGTTGCTAAAATTTTTTAGTTTGATTATGGAGTGCATAATTCTATCTGTATATCTGTTCGCTCATTCTGTCTCTCTGTCCCCAAACCCCAATATCTCTGCCTCAGGTTTTTTCTCAGTCACTGCTATTAATGGGAATGCTCAAAAGCAGTGTTGCCGCTTTGGATGTTTTACATCCAGATTTAGATGTTTCTCCTTGCATTTAGATGTCGTTTTTGACATTTAGATGGTAGATGTTTTTCTATATGTTTTTCATTTAAAGTGAATTTATCAAATCTAACCTAAGAAAGAGGATGAAATTTGACCTCTTAAATGCTATCTTGACAATAAAATTCGGCCTGATAAGAGTAGGAAAAGGCTGTTCAACTTAACAGCTCTCTGATAGGGTATAAAATGAAACAGGAACAACTAAAGCATACTAGAGTTATTTTGGATCTGAAGCTTCAACTTCATCACCCAAGCTAAGTTTATCCTGTGGATCTTGTAAGGCAGACTTTAGTAAAGATGAGGACATGATTCTATAGGGTAAGTCATATCAATTGCTATGTAATTTGTGACTCTTTCCATTTGGATGTTTTCCACGCAAATTTAGATGTTTTTAGGTATTTTTTGACTCCGTTTTGGATGTTTTTTCAAAGAAAAGTGGCAACACTGCTCAAAAGCAAGCAGCAGTGACTGGGCTCTTGCCTGGAAGGTTGAAAAAGCAAAAAATTGTAGGTAGGTGCTTTGCTCAACAGCAGCAAACATCGTCAAGTACAACCAGCATACTCGAAGGGGCAGCTTTAGGTTAAAATTGTGACTAGGTTACGTGTGCCATATAAAATAGCTTAACATTGCACGCCGGTTCTATCCCAATAATTCACCCCCAACTCGGGAAATCCACAGGTGACAGGACAGTCTAATATTTCAGGGGGTGGTAGGTGAAGCATATAGTTAGTAATTTGGCATATCATTTGCCGTGCAGTTGTGTGCTGTGCAGATTTCAGTTTTGTGAGCTTCTTGACTGTTTTTGGTGTGCATGTTTCTGTCTGTTGGTGCAATATAGAGGATGCCGTTTTTGTGGGTGTTTTTTTTTTTTTTTTTTTGCATACAGTCGTGGGACCTAGGCTGCACTCTCTCGTGGAATGTAGGAGGGTTAGGGCTAGGGCCAGTTGTAGATGTGTTGGGGTTGTTAAAAACGCTCACATTCTGGAATATAGAACCCACGATATCGCAGGCAGCTGACAACCACATATTTTTTTTTTAAACTTAATGTGCAATCAGGGATAAATTGCCAATTGGATTACGTTGGGGGTGGCCCTTTCAAGGGCCAATCATTCTAGATGTGCACTGCTGGGTTTGGTCACGACTTGACAGTCAGAACAATTTACACATTAGTAGATCTGTAGAAAGGTCAGAATGTGGCACCTGCTGTTGGGGCGGCAACAGCAGCAGCAGAGACGACAGACTATTGTTCTGGTGGCCAAAATGCAACAATGTCTTCCAGAATGGTTGCAGACACATTGCGACCCGCACGTTGAGCATGTGACAGGAGAACAACATCGCTCTCCTTGTCAGGCACCGATGCTGCTAATTCCTGGAAATTCATGGTGACAAAGACTAAACATAAGTCGCTGGAAAGATGGCGCCGGAAGACAAAGGCGCCGACAGAAGAAACGCGCCAAAACCTTGGCAATACTTGGCAACGCCTTGGAAGACACACAGAAAGCGGGAAAACACACTCTTACCACCCTCGAGAATTTTGAACTGTCCCGTGACGTCATTTGGGGTGATTTTTGGGATAGAACCTGCACTCCACCAAGAGCTCTGAAAAGGACTCCGGCAGTGTTGATGCGATCAAAGGAGAGATATGCACATTCTTTCCCCACTGGTAGCGCAAAGTTTAGGCAAAGAAATTAATAGAAATCTGGCACCGAGAGAGCACTGTTCAGTGTGGTAGTTTTACTGATAATGCCAAATGCGGCTATTAAACCCGCCGCCCCACTCCCCTCCAAATGAAAAATTGAAGCAGAAATGCAAATGTCTGTGACGAATCTTAAAGGTAAGAAAAGGGCAGGATTGGAAACGATTATGTCAGGAAACAAGCTGAAATAGAATCGTTGCTACACTACATCCAAAGACAACAGATAAAATTATTTGGATATCTACCCACCATGGAAAGCCCTAGCACTTTAGTATTATTGTCGCAGAGCTGTGATCGATAGATGGGATATTTGAGGCTCTGAAAACCAGCATCTACCTAGCACACACCAAGGCTCACACTAAGTACCTTTTCAAAACCTGACGCTAAAAAATAGAACAGGGACTAGAGTAAAGAAGAAGGATTTCCCAATCTCATTTTATAAAAGTCTCCAACGGTTTGGGGGTAAAAATACAACCTTTAGACAAGGCGAAACCCTAAAGGAAGTACTGACAGTGATAGATTTGTCCTGTTTGAATAAAGGAAGAACGTGAAGAGTACCTAACAAAGGGGAAGAATGAGAATGAGTACCTAACAAAGGGGGAAGAACGAGGAGAGTACCTGGCAAAAGGGGATGATACATATAGTAATTTAGACTGCAGTGGTTAGTGAAGAAAGAAATATGGACCGGGCAGACATACTGAATATGCTACGTACGTTCTAGAGACACAAGAGTCTGAGACATTGAATCGCGTGGTGGTGATGGGTATTAAACGAGCACAAGAATGTGGAAACCGGCTGCGAAGTAAAGAAAGAAGGTGTGCTAGTCAGCTGCTACAGGGTAAGGTGAGAGTGAAGACACTGAGATGGTTGCTGCATCAGAGACGATGTGGTCAGACCGATGAGCTAGGACTGATTCCCAAACTGTGCGCTCTGGGGAACCGCGACCTCTTTACAGGGGCGCCACGAAATATTGTAAAAACTTCAAAATTAATTTGACCAAGACACAATAGTCATACTTTTACTTAGGTTAGGGCGGAGTGGAAACATTTTAATTTTTAAAAAAGGCGCCGCGACCAAGAAAAGTTTGGGAAACACTGCGCTAGAATATTTGTACGAACAACAAGTAAAAGTCTTTATCTGCATCTTTCATTTCCTTGACTTTTCTGAGCATCTTAGACACACTTTATGTTGTGTTCGTTTAGTTCTCTGAACTTTTCCGAAGCCGCAGAGTTCGTTCTTTGTGCGACGCATTTAGCCGCCGCTTTGCGTAGAAACCGAGTCATTTCGGATGACGCCCGGTGCAATAAAGTCGATTCTCCAAAGAGAGAATACCTATGTTATGTTAGCAATATTGTCTTGTACACACACGAATGTACTTATATACGTACACACACACATATACCTATGTTACGTTAGCAATATTGTCTTGTACACACACGAATGTACTTACTTATATACGTGCACACACACACATATACCTATGTTACGTTAGCAATATTGTCTTGTACACACACGAATGTACTTACTTATATACGTACACACACACATATACCTATGTTACGTTAGCAATATTGTCTTGTACACACACGAATGTACTTACTTATATACGTACACATACACATATACACACAGCACACTTGTACACACACGAATGTACTTACTTATATACGTACACATACACACACACACACACACACACACACACATATATATATATATATATAAGAATATTTGTGTGTATATGCGTACGTACGAACAAATGAATGCCTGTGCGTACACGAAAGCTTCTCATGGAGTGTGCTGTCATATCTTTACCGTAGGTAAGTGCGAGGCGGTATATTTAAATGTGGATGATAATAATTAATTAACAAGACAACATCTGCAGACAAATTCTTCACCTTGCCCCGGCAACAAACCCGGCGAACTGGCCTCCCATTCCCCGGACGCATGCGCACTGATCCGTCACCTGAGTTCACGGTGGGGAAAAAAGAGCGGCGACTTGGTCAAAGTGAAATCCCTCTTGTTCGTTTAAACTTCCAACAACACGGAACGTTTTCAACTCAGCCATTTTATCTAGTTTTCTCATTATGATCAAGGGCTGTTGAAGTTAACCATGGTGATCAAAATGCACAACAGGACACATACACTTTGGCCGGCAGCTCTGTTGACGACAATAATTTTGTTTGCATGTTATTTAAGTTTGACTTCAGCGCAGACGTCGCCCCCGTCAACAGAATTCAAAGACGACAATGTCAAAAAGAAGAATGATTCAGTTCGCTACCAAATCATCACTGTGAACTTTCCTTATGTCGAAGTGCCTTACGTTATCTGTTTATGGATTCTTCTAGCAAGTGTGGCTAAAATAGGTAAGCAAATTAAGTTATCTTTTCTTTGATTTTATTACGGAGGTATTCCGTCATCATCAAGTATCATCTCTAACAGGCGCAACGCCACCAAGAAACGGGCAGAAAAAGGAAGGTGGTGGTGGGGGGGGGGGGGGGGGTCTAAGTACCATAATAATTCTTTTGAGTAGTGGAGCCTTAAGAGGACTGAGCCTTCTCAAAGTGTGCAATAATAGTTATAATGTGTTGCATGGCAAAAAATATAAACAACAAATTATAGAACGGCTGTACATAGTTGGGGGGGGGGGGGGGGGGGGGGGGGGGGGGGGTACTTAGCCTCACAGGAATTTTTTTTAAGAAAGGTGGGAGCTCATTTCAGACTCCCCAAGAAATTTAAAGGAATAAAAGTGGGGGGGGGGGGGGGGCTCAAGATGCCGGGGCTTCCGAGTTAAGGTACCCATAACCTCTAGTACCACGCGATATGTAATTGTGTATATCCACGTGAAGCGGGAGCCGCATTAGAATAGTGTATAGACGTTCGCCTGCTGGCTTGGAGATCTTGGGTTCGAATTCGCTTCGAAACGGATTTTGTTTTGAAAATTGACCTTGACTCCCAGGTCGCCTGGTCTAAAAGGGGATATCAGGTAATGTCATGGGAAGTAAAGGCGACCGGCGTGATGATGATCTCATCATCCAAACAATACCGATTTATTTATAAAATACTAGTCTGGCATCCTAGGTCAAAAGGCACCACTGGCGTCACAATGGTCTTTGGCTTCCTCTTGTTCTTCGCGTTCACCAGCTGTTAAACTCTGGTGGCAAGTCTGGAACGTCCTTCTCAGACTCCACATGGGACAGCACACTCTGTGAAATAACAAACATCGGAAAGTTTTCCACAAGAGCAGAACAGTCCTGATTTTCGCTCAGACACCGTCGTGGATGAAAAGATATGAGTTGCAAAGACTGCAGGCAATCTCGTACAACCCCACCAGTCTTAGAGCTTTAACCCCACCAGTCTTAGAGCTGTAAACACACCAGTCTTAGAGCTTTAACCCCAGCAGTCTTAGAGCTTTAACCACACCAGTCTTAGAGCTTTAACCCCAGCAGTCTTAGAGCTTTAACCACACCAGTCTTAGAGCTTTAACCCCACCAGTCTTAGAGCTTTAACCCCACCAGTTTTTTTAGTTAACCCAGAAGCCTAGAGCTGTTAACCCACCAGTTAGCTCTTTAATTATGGAGCTATCCCCACCAGTCTTAGAGCTTTAGATTCCCCATTGTAAATACCGTAAATCTGGGAGAAAATGTGGCTTTCCTGCCTACCCCCGGGATTGAAACCCCCCACAAGGAGTTAACGTCCACCAGGTCTCCGAGCGAAATCCCAGTTTAGAGCCAATTCCGCTAGAGAGCCGGGCGTCTTAGAGCGTTAACCCCACCAGTCTTAGAGCTTTAACCACATCAGTCTTAGAGCTTTAACCCCACCAGTCTTAGAGCTTTAACCCCACCAGTCTTAGAGCTTTAACCCCACCAGTCTTAGAGCTTTAACCCCACCAGTCTTAGAGCGTTAACAACACCAGTCTTAGAGCTTTAACCTCACCAGTCTTAGAGCTTTAACCCCACCAGTCTTAGAGCTTTAACCTCACCAGTCTTAGAGCTTTAACAACACCAGTCTTAGAGCGTTAACCCCACCAGTCTTAGATCGTTAACCCCACCAGTCTTAGAGCTTTAACCTCACCAGTCTTAGATCGTTAACCCCACCAGTCTTAGAGCTTTAACCTCACCAGTCTTAGAGCTTTAACCCCACCAGTCTTAGAGCTTTAACCCCACCAGTCTTAGAGCGTTAACCCCACCAGTCTTAGAGCCCCACCAGTCTTAGAGCTTTAACCTCACCAGTCTTAGAGCTTTAACCTCACCAGTCTTAGAGCGTTAACCCCACCAGTCTTAGAGCGTTAACCTCCACTTTAAGCCCACCAGTCTTAGAGCTTTAACCCCACCAGTCTTAGAGCTTTAACCCCACCAGTCTTAGAGCTTTAACCCCACCAGTCTTAGAGCTTTAACCCCACCAGTCTTAGAGCTTTAACCCCACCAGTCTTAGATCGTTAACCTCACCAGTCTTAGAGCTTTAACCCCACCAGTCTTAGAGCTTTAACCTCACCAGTCTTAGAGCTTTAACCTCACCAGTCTTAGAGCGTTAACCTCACCAGTCTTAGAGCTTTAACCCCACCAGTCTTAGAGCGTTAACCCCACCCCACCCCACCAGTCTTAGAGCGTTAACCCCACCAGTCTTAGAGCTTTAACCCCACCAGTCTTAGAGCTTTAACCTCACCAGTCTTAGAGCTTTAACCCCACCAGTCTTAGAGCTTTAACCCCACCAGTCTTAGAGCTTTAACCTCACCAGTCTTAGAGCTTTAACACCAGTCTTAGAGCTTTAACCTCACCAGTCTTAGAGCTTTAACCCACCAGTCTTAGAGCTTTAACCACACCAGTCTTAGAGCTTTAACCCCACCAGTCTTAGAGCTTTAACCCCACCAGTCTTAGAGCGTTAACCCACCCCACCACCAGTCTTAGAGCTTTAACCTCACCAGTCTTAGAGCTTTAACCTCACCAGTCTTAGAGCTTTAACCTCACCAGTCTTAGAGCTTTAACCCCACCAGTCTTAGAGCTTTAACCTCACCAGTCTTAGAGCGTTAACCCCACCAGTCTTAGAGCGTTAACCCCACCAGTCTTAGAGCTTTAACCCCACCAGTCTTAGAGCTTTAACCTCACCAGTCTTAGAGCTTTAACCTCACCAGTCTTAGAGCGTTAACCCCACCAGTCTTAGAGCTTTAACCCCACCAGTCTTAGAGCGTTAACCCCACCAGTCTTAGAGCTTTAACCCCACCAGTCTTAGAGCTTTAACCTCACCAGTCTTAGAGCTTTAACCACACCAGTCTTAGAGCTTTAACCCCACCAGTCTTAGAGCGTTAACCCCACCAGTCTTAGAGCTTTAACCACACCAGTCTTAGAGCTTTAACCACACCAGTCTTAGAGCTTTAACCCCACCAGTCTTAGAGCTTTAACCCCACCAGTCTTAGAGCGTTAACCCCACCAGTCTTAGAGCGTTAACCCCACCAGTCTTAGAGCTTTAACCCCACCAGTCTTAGAGCTTTAACCCCACCAGTCTTAGAGCTTTAACCTCACCAGTCTTAGAGCGTTAACCTCACCAGTCTTAGAGCGTTAACCCCACCAGTCTTAGAGCTTTAACCCCACCAGTCTTAGAGCGTTAACCCCACCAGTCTTAGAGCGTTAACCCCACCAGTCTTAGAGCTTTAACCTCACCAGTCTTAGAGCGTTAACCTCACCAGTCTTAGAGCTTTAACCCCACCAGTCTTAGAGCTTTAACCCCACCAGTCTTAGAGCTTTAACCCCACCAGTCTTAGAGCTTTAACCCCACCAGTCTTAGAGCTTTAACCCCACCAGTCTTAGAGCGTTAACCCCACCAGTCTTAGAGCTTTAACCCCACCAGTCTTAGAGCGTTTAACCCCACCAGTCTTAGAGCTTTAACCTCACCAGTCTTAGAGCTTTAACCTTTAACCAGTCTTAGAGCTTTAACCCCACCAGTCTTAGAGCTTTAACCCCACCAATCTTAGAGCTTTAACCCCACCAGTCTTAGAGCGTTAACCCCACCAGTCTTAGAGCTTTAACCCCACCAGTCTTAGAGCTTTAACCCCACCAGTCTTAGAGCTTTAACCCCACCAGTCTTAGAGCTTTAACCCCACCAGTCTTAGAGCTTTAACCCCACCCCAGTCTTAGAGCGTTTAACCCCACCAGTCTTAGAGCTTTAACCCCACCAGTCTTAGAGCTTTAACCCCACCAGTCTTAGAGCTTTAACCCCACCAGTCTTAGAGCTTTAACCCCACCAGTCTTAGAGCTTTAACCTCACCAGTCTTAGAGCTTTAACCTCACCAGTCTTAGAGCTTTAACCCCACCAGTCTTAGAGCTTTAACTAGAAACAGATACTCTTAAAACAGTTTGAATCTGAACTAGAGAGAAGCCAGCAAATATTACAGGTCAGATAATGGCGGGATAAACAGGTTTGGCAGACACTGGTAGACCAAGATTTTTAGAGACAGACGGATCAGTGTAAGCCCAGAGCACATCTACATCGCAAAGATCTCGCTGGCTGTTCTAAATGTGATTGTGCTGTATCAAAGCAAACTTCCGTCTGTCCTACAGAACAACTGCCTAAACCTTGATAGAGAAATGAAGTTTAGCCCACAGGAGTGATCCTGCAGGACAAACTATGAAGCACCGCCCTGGGGGTCTTGCTTTATACTCGAGAGTCTCGTGGGTGGGAGTCTTGTTATATACTTGAGAGGCTCGTGGCTGGGAGTCTTGCTATATACTCGAGAGGCTCGTGGGTGTCTTGCTATATACTCGAGAGGCTCGTGGGGGTCTTGTTATATACTCGAGAGGCTCGTGGGTGGGGGTCTTGCTATATACTCGAGAGGCTCGTGGGGGTCTTGTTATATACTCGAGAGGCTCGTGGGGGGGGGGGGGGGTCTTGCTATATACTCGAGAGGCTCGTGGGGGTCTTGCTATATACTCGAGAGGCTCGTGGGTGTCTTGCTATATACTCGAGAGGCTCGTGGGAGTCTTGCTATATACTCGAGAGGCTCGTGGGTGTCTTGCTATATACTCGAGAGGCTCGTGGGGGTCTTGTTATATACTCGAGAGGCTCGTGGGGGTCTTGCTATATACTCGAGAGGCTCGTGGGTGGGGGTCTTGCTATATACTCGAGAGGCTCGTGGGGGTCTTGTTATATACTCGAGAGGCTCGTGGGGGGGGGGGTCTTGCTATATACTCGAGAGGCTCGTGGGGGTCTTGCTATATACTCGAGAGGCTCGTGGGTGTCTTGCTATATACTCGAGAGGCTCGTGGGAGTCTTGTTATATACTCGAGAGGCTCGTGGGGGTCTTGCTATATACTTGAGAGGCTCGTGGGTGGGGTCTTGCTATATACTCGAGAGGCTCGTGGGGGTCTTGTTATATACTCGAGAGGCTCGTGGGGGGGGTCTTGCTATATACTTGAGAGGCTCGTGGGTGGGGGTCTTGCTATATACTCGAGAGGCTCGTGGGGGTCTTGCTATATACTCGTTAGGCTCGTGGGAGTCTTGCTATATACTCGAGAGGCTCGTGGGGGTCTTGCTATATACTCGAGAGGCTCGTGGGTGTCTTGCTATATACTCGAGAGGCTCGTGGGGGTCTTGTTATATACTCGAGAGGCTCGTGGGGGTCTTGCTATATACTTGAGAGGCTCGTGGGTGGGGGTCTTGCTATATACTCGAGAGGCTCGTGGGGGTCTTGCTATATACTCGTTAGGCTCGTGGGTGTCTTGCTATATACTCGAGAGGCTCGTGGGTGTCTTGCTATATACTCGAGAGGCTTGTAGGGGTCTTGTTATATACTCGAGAGGCTCGTGGGGGTCTTGCTATATACTCGAGAGGCTCGTGGGTGTCTTGCTATATACTCGAGAGGCTCGTGGGGGTCTTGTTATATACTCGAGAGGCTCGTGGGGGTCTTGCTATATACTTGAGAGGCTCGTGGGTGGGGGTCTTGCTATATAATCGAGAGGCTCGTGGGGGTCTTGCTATATACTCGTTAGGCTCGTGGGGGTCTTGCTATATACTCGAGAGGCTCGTGGGGGTCTTGTTATATACTCGAGAGGCTCGTGGGGGTCTTGCTATATACTCGAGAGGCTCGTGGGTGGGGGTCTTGCTATTTACTCGAGAGGCTCGTGGGTGGGGGTCCTGCTATATACTCGAGAGGCTCGTGGGGGTCTTGCTATATACTCGAGAGGCTCGTGGGTGGGGGTCTTGCTATATACTCGAGAGGCTCGTGAGGGTCTTGCTATATACTCGAGAGGCTCGTGGGAGTCTTGTTATATACTCGAGAGGCTCGTGGGGGTCTTGCTATATACTCGAGAGGCTCGTGGGTGGGGGTCTTGTTATATACTCGAGAGGCTCGTGGGGTCTTGCTATATACTCGAGAGGCTCGTGGAGGTCTTGCTATATACTCGAGAGTCTCGTGGGAGTCTTGCTATATACTCGAGAGGCTCGTGGGGGTATTGCCATATACTCGAGAGGCTCGTGGGGGTATTGCCATATACTCGAGAGGCTCGTGGGGGTCTTGCTATATACTCGAGAGGCTCGTGGAGGTCTTGCTATATACTCGAGAGTCTCGTGGGAGTCTTGCTATATACTCGAGAGGCTCGTGGGGGTATTGCCATATACTCGAGAGGCTCGTGGGTGTCTTGCTATATACTCGAGAGGCTCGTGGGTGGGGGTCTTGCTATATACTCGAGAGGCTCGTGGGTGTCTTGCTATATACTCGAGAGGCTCGTGAGAGTCTTGCTATATACTCGAGAGGCTTGTTGGTGTCTTGCTATATACTCGAGAGGCTCGTGGGTGTCTTGCTATATACCCGAGAGGCTCGTGAGAGTCTTGCTATATACTCGAGAGGCTCGTGGGGGTCTTGCTATATACTCGAGAGGCTCGTGGGAGTCTTGCTATATACTCGAGAGGCTCGTGGGGGTCTTGCTATATACTCGAGAGGCTCGTGGGTGGGGGTCTTGCTATATACTCGAGAGGCTCGTGGGTGGGGGTCTTGCTAGACACTCAAAAGGGGCGTGGGGTGTTTTGCTAGATGCTCAAGAAGGAGGCGTAACCTGTAAAAAAAAAAGTTGTAGACACCTGATGTAGCTATTTGGTCCCCAGACCGACCAACTTTCCGAGCATTGCCATGCCTCACGGTAGATTCAGTTTCAAGTAGCAGCTTTGAGCGACCTGCGCTTGGGGCTACTTTGGTTTCTTCTGCACTTACTCCAGTTACTTCACTTAAGTGTGTGTGTGTGTTGGCGGGGGGGGGGGGGGGGATGATGTGCTCTTTCCAATGTGTTGTACAAGGTTGTCCTTATTTCTTTACGTCTATTTTTGTTGCCGTCTTTCCATGATCTGCGTTGTCTTCCCCTTGCTGTGTGCTCACATACTTCTTCAGCATGACTCTTTGTGGCAGCTGCTACCAGGGCATTCTCGTCAAATGATCAAGCCATCGTATCTGCTACTCTTTCATCAACTTTCTAATAGATTTCAGTGCGATGTCTAACAGTGTGCAACAAAATATCTTGTTTATTCCAAATGATCTATCAGAATTGCGTCAATCTTTAGCTGACAGGCGCCCAAATGTCTTTACACGGTTAGTGAACCAACATTTACATATTCTGGAAATAAAACAGCAGGGATGACACCGATTTCTCAGGCCTACCACACAGCAGACAAATAACAAACGTATATCTTGTTTGAATTGCAGGTTTAACGAGAATTTATGACAGCCCCTAGCCCGTTGCTCGTTTCAAATACGCTATTTAATAACCCCTTATGTATTATCTTTAATTGTGTGTATATACAGAAAGAGAGCCTCCATGGTGTAGCAGTTAGACGCGCGCCTGCGGATCGGAAGGTCGTGGGTTCGGAATTTGACAGAGCGAAATGTTTTTCTTTTCCAAAATGACTTTGGCTCCCAGGTCGACACAGCCTTGAGTTGGTACCAGGCAAAGTCCTGGGCAGTAAAGGCGGTTGGCATGATACTGACCAGCAAGTGGCGGTTGGTCTATAAAATATAGGTTTAGATATATGTGCCCAATATGACTGCAGGCGCGGAAAGGGACCCTTTTCTTTATATATAAAGAAAAGTGATGTTGAAACGACCAATTTGGTTGTGTGGAGGACTGTCACCAATATAGCTGATCCAGAGAACCAATGACTGAGATCAGTGGATGTATTTGGATTCCTAGGCGATAAAGGTTCAAGTCGAAAGGATCGACTTCATCGCACCGGGTGTTATCTCCCCGCAGAACTGCTAGCCGCCAGCCGAGAGCGTCGCAAACGCACGAGCACCACGGCTCCGACAACGATCCCCTAGGGTTTCCCATAAAAATTGCACTAGTGAAACTGAACAACGCAGCTGTGAAACGAACCCACGACCTTCAGAGCGCGAGGCAAATGGCTCGGACCACTTTGCCACCGAGATCCCCATTCCTAGGCGATATGACAAGGCACATCCTGATGATGAAGACATTAGCTAGGCTAAAGTTGCACGGATTACTAAGGAGAGTTTTTTGTTTGTTTCAATAACTGGATCACGTGTCCTAATAAAGGACGCTAATCCTCGCTTTCGGGCATACTGAGCATAGGGCTAGACCAATCGGCTCAAATTAGCACTTCGTGGATAAAGTAGTCAGCTTCACGCCTGCCGCCTTTACTTCCGAAGACTTTACCTGGTACTCAATTAGGGCTGGGTCGACCTTGGAGCCAAGACAATTTTTGAAAAGTCCAACGGTGTTAGGGTTTGATCCCCAGAGCGTCTAGCCGCTACACGAGTCAAGTGCCAAGGGTCCTGTACAAAGAATCGCAGTTTGTGTCGTTTATACCCAAAAGTCTGTGGCTTGGGCGCTGAGAACAGGCTTTGTATTACTGGGGTGCCGGGTTCGATCCCAGACGACAGTGGTTTCGAGGTATGGCGTCCGTCTCGAGTGCTGGAAGTCCCGGGTTCAAGCCCCGGTGAATGCTGGGATTTTTTCACGTGGACCTCTAGTAATTTCCCCTGGTCTCTGGGTAGTAAGACCTGACGCCCGTGTGTGTATTGTTGCGCACGTAAAAAATACTTTGGCAGTTTGAAATCGAAAAGAGTCGCCTAACCACGCTGCCTGGACAAAATGTGGAGTTAAAAATCTACCCAAAGTATTTCAGGATCCTCGCCGGTGCAACGGAGTTCGTGCAGTGTGCTGAGATTCTTCGGACTCAGGCTTGAGTTAGAAGTAGAACGGAGAACTTTGTTGCACCCGTGTGCCGTGATGTGAATCCGTCGAATAAACAAACATAAACAGATAGGTGTTGGCTGGTCATCGTCGCAAGGACGACAGGCAGAAGATGACACCGTGACGACCATTGCTACGGTCAGTCGACGAGACTGGACACTACCAAGAAGGAAAGCAATGGCACCCCGGCATTACGAAGCGTTCGCATCGACTTAGCCACAGAGCCGCCCTCCTCTCTACCATCCAGCCGAAATCTTTTTCTAGCGGTATCCATGAAAAGTGCGGGTATAAATAAATCTTGAACCGCTCTGTCATTTCCTGCCCTCTCCTCCTGTCTACGTCTACAATCTATTGTGTCAGTCAACGTGACACTTTCATTATTCTCTGTTCTCATCGCGAGTTTCTGCTGGGGTTCATAAAGTATTTTTGGTTGGTATGCTCTATCTACTGTAGCCTCACTTTCACATCCCATACATCATAGTTTTTGTTCCGATGATTTTTTTTTTTTCTTTATAGGTTTTAAAAGTTATATTTTACCCATAGAGTTTCCGTTTTGATCGTTATTGTTGGGTGTAAATGACGTGTGCAAACTGTGTTGTAGACAGAGTAGACACGTCAGCTGACAAGTCTCAAGTCAGGCTTTGTTCACGCCTTCATTTACATTTCTGTTTTGCTATCGTTCCATACTCCGCCACTTTCTCTCTCTCTCTCTCTCTTTCTCTCTCTCTCTCTCTCTCTCTCTCTCTGTCTCTCTCTCTCTCTCTGTCTCTCTCTCTCTCTCTCTCTATATATATATATATATATATATATATATATATATATATATATATATCTCACCCACCTCTCTCTCTCTATCTCAATCTCCCCCCACCTCTCTCTCTCTATCTATCTCTCCCCACCCCTCTCTCTCTCTCTATCTCAATCTCCCCCCCCCACCTCTCTCTCTATCTATCTCTCCCCACCCCTCTCTCTCTCTCTGTCTATCTCTCCCCCTCTCTCTATCTCTATCTCTCCCCCACCCCTCTCTATCTCTATCCCCCACCCCCTCTCTCTCTATCTCTCCCCCACCCCTCTCTCTCTATCTCTCTACCCCCCACCCCCCCCTCTCTCTTCTTTTTCTTCTTCTTCTTCACTTCCTCTTTTACCGATGTGGGTGTCGAGGGAGATATAAGGTTCTGTCTCTAGCTCTTCTGGCCGCCTCGATCATAGGCACATTGTGCTGTTGTAGAGTTTCTCTGATGTTATCCTTCCATCTTGTTCTTGGTCTACCTCTTGCTCTACGTCCTTCTTCTCTTTTCATGTATGCTTTGTATGGTATGGTGTCATTCTCTCTAAATGGGCAAACCATTTCACTTGCTGTCTTTGTATGTAATTTAGAATTGGTTCTGTGCCGACTTTTTCTCTTATGATCTCATTCCTGATCTTATCTCTTATGGTCACTCCTACAGCCCTTCTCAGACATCTCATTTCCATGGTTACGAATTTTCTTTAATGGTTTGTTGTGAGTGACCATGTCTGGCACTGGTAGCACAGAGTTGGAATAAATATGCTTTCTCTCTAGCAATCTTAAATCTTCACATGCGTGTCACCCCTGTTATCTTTCCCTCCCCTTTGTCCCCAGCAGTCTGTCTCTTTTTCCTGACCCCCACCCCATCCCCCTCTCCTTTCTACCTCCCTCTATCTCTCTTGAGTTTGCTCACAGTGTGCTTCTGAGCATCTCTTGATGTCTTTTGAAGTCTTAGTTTATTTCCTTTCTATTTTTACTCTGTTCTATCTATCTATCTATCTATCTATCTATCTATCTATCTATCTATCTATCTATCTATCTATCTATCTATCTATCTATCTATCTATCTATCTATCTATCTATCTATCTATCTATCTATCTATCTATCTATCTATCTATCTATCTATCTATCTATCTATCTATCTATCTATCTATCTATCTATCTATCTATCTATCTATCTATCTATCTATCTATCTATCTATCTATCTATCTATCTATCTAACTGTCTGTCTGTCTGTCTGTCTGTCTGTCTCTGTCTGTCTGTCTCTGTCTGTCTGTCTGTCTGTCTCTGTCTGTCTGTCTGTCTGTCTGTCTCTGTCTGTCTGTCTGTCTGTCTCTGTCTGTCTGTCTCTGTCTGTCTGTCTGTCTGTCTGTCTGTCTGTCTGTCTGTCTGTCTGTCTGTCTGTCTGTCTGTCTGTCTGTCTGTCTGTCTGTCTGTCTGTCTGTCTGTCTGTCTGTCTGTCTGTCTGTCTGTCTGTCTGTCTGTCTGTCTGTCTACCTGATGCAATCACTTCCCCGTATCAACAGCGCGTTCGCAATGCCTAAACAATAGACGCCGACAACGGACGATACCAACGTTCCGTTGAAGTAGCGTTGGCTGAGACAGTACTGTTGGTTGAGACAGTCAGCCATTTCTAAACTTCCGGACTTGCGCGCTAAACCCAATGCGTCTTAAAAGGATAACAAAAACAGTTAGGCCCATTATGTAAATATTTCTGGCACATTTCACTGAGGTTTAAAAATCGATACTAGTAAAAGTTAAGGTTAGTTGCGTACCCTTTACAGGACGTTGCAGAACCAACCCCACAAGGGCTGTTGTGTGGTTTTTCTAGGCAAATTTACGTCCAGTAGTTTGCCATTGCCTCTGGACGGTCGGCTTTCTTGATACCACTGTCGAAACCAACGCAAGGTGCATGGCCCGCAGCTGGGATCGAACCCGGCATCCCGGCATTGCGAAGGAGTCGCATCGACTTGGCCACAGAGCCGACACTAGTAAAAGTAAAGGTCCCTTTATACACCAGAGACGAATCGCGCACATGAGGCTAAGACTCATATGTTTAAAAACCACCTCGATGGCTGACGTGGTCAACATCATGATTGCCGCCTTTACTTCCCACGAGTTTACCTGGTACCCATTGAAGGTTGCGTCGACCTGGGAACCAAGCTCATGTTCGGGGGGAAAAAATCCGGCACTAAGTAAATTTGAACCTAAGACTTTTAGATCCGCAGGTCTAACCGCTACACCACGGTGAATCCTGCATCGATACTAGTACTGGAAGTAATTCAACCAATGCCTAGCTGTAAAAATGCATGTTTTTCGGCATCCAATTTCTGGAGACTTTCCTCATGACCCGGTATTACAGTACCATAACCACAGTGATTGTGTTGAAGTTCCGTTTGCCCCCTGTCTGTGATCAGATACCAGCCGGTGTACAGGACATGGTACTAGAACGTTATATTTGCAGAAACATAGATAAGCCGACTAGAATAGGCTAAAAGCATGCAGAAGTCCCCCCCCCCCCCCCCCCCACCCCTGAAGAAACTGTCTCGGTTGTGCACGCTTGAAGACGTCGGGGTGAAGGGAATAAAAGAGCCGAAAGACTGGCAGTGTCTTTAAAAATTAATGGAGGGAGAAATGTGATCAGGACAGACACATTAAATGTTCTGCGTTCAAGAGACACAGGAACCAGAGACGCTGAACCTCCCTTTGGAAAAATATTAAACGAGGGAAATCCTGTAGAAACTAGTTGGGGGGGGGGGGCAAAGAAAGATGGTGTGTCATTTAATTCCTACAGGGTACGGTGAGCATTGAGGCACGGAGAAGAATGCCTGATCGAAGAACAGAGCACCAAAGAGTTGGACTTGAGTGCTGCGATGTTAGTATCGATAAAATGAGACAGAAAGGACATAGTTAGTCAATATATCACCTTCATTGCACATTGAAACAGTGAGACCATAAGAGCTCTGATTCCCTCCTCAGTAAATTCCACAGCGTGTAACAGTTGACGGCACTATTGCTGTGTTTGGTTTATTAATCTTCTTTGGCTTCCTGCATAGTGCTCCTGTCTTGCCTTATCCCGTTTTAACTTGTTACTCTTGCAAAGCGGTCATGGTTTTGGATACAGTCATCACGCGATTTTAACAAAACGTCTTATTTCTCGTAGAACTTTCAGTATACCAGCCTGGTCCATCACGAGTGATAAAGATCACTTTCATCCAAAGTAGTAATGATCAATAATTATAAGTACGAAGGTGGCTGATTAGTCCAATATGAGCATGGGAAGGTCTTGAGCAGTGCGGACAAGAGATGGAAGCCGCTGTAAGTGTGGGATTAGCAATACGGTTCTTTCTAGTCTGCCTCCGTTTCTCTACGTGTTCAACCTCCGCTTCCTGGCAGGCCGATGCACCGTGTCTGAGGGGCGTACGCCATCCAGAACGGTCTTGCGCAGCAACCTCCCACATCGCTGTGTTGATGCCAAAAGAATTGAGAGCAGTCTTGAGAGTGTCCTTATACCGTTTTTTCTGTCCTCCCTGGGACCTCTTCCCTTGCCATAAAATACTCTCTTTAGGAGGCGATATTCTGGCATGCGGGCTAGGTGACCAGCCCAACGCTGACTGAATTTCTACCCCACCAGGACATGACACAAGCGACAAACACGCGATGACACAAAGTGCCACCATGCGGATGAGGATCGCCGTGGAGAGGCCCCAGAAACCGCTTTCAGACAATTGGCCATATTTATGGCCTGCCTATAATGCGGTCCCCGGCAAAAGCCAGGGTGGGGCTTCAAATAACAAAACATTTCGTCCTAAAAAGGACGAAAATGGATTACTGTATAAGCCCAACGCTGCTGGTACGCTCTCTATATTAGCCCTAATCGCAAGCCTATCAGCTTGTTTATTTTCTTCAAACCTGCATGCCCTGGCGCGAAAATTAAACGGATCATTGTCAGCCATGACCGCTTCCGAAACCTCAGCCATTGTCTTCTAGCTCAGTTCAACTGTCATCTTGAGCACGCTCGTCGAGTCTAAAAGATGCTGAAGTAAAGGCTTGTGTCCCCAAGCAGGTTATCTCTTTTCCCTGACCTCTATAGCCCCAGTACATGTAGTCAAGGCAAAAGCGTCTCAAGATGTAACCAACTAGGTCATGACAACATAAGCATTAGCATATGGTTTATATGGATTAGGCCTGGCCTAATAATGTGTCCCCCCCCCCCCCCCTGTGTTTTATGTATCTCAGTGTCAACGCAACTGTGGACTTTATATATATATATATATATATATATATATATATATATATATATATATATATTAGAAAAGGTAAATTTAGCATCTGCACTTTAAAACGTTTGCTGCGGGAGACGTAGCATCTATGGGTATGCCCGGTGTGCTATAATGTCGATTCTCAAACTAGTAATCAGACAAAGGTAAGCCTAACCATATCGACTAGGATTGTAGCAGGGAGTGGACGGACTAGAGTCACAATTAAGGGGCTAATGTGGGTCAGTCACTCAAGAATCTTCATCGTCAGTCATCGAGTGCTTTGTCGACTGACGCGGGCGACGATACCGCTGCGATCTCCTACAGCATGTAAGAGTACATGTTTTTGCAAAACTATAAAGAATTTCCTAGCGTTACCTTCCCCCATCTTCAACAGATACCTATATAAATTAATCGCCTGTGACCACGTGTAATGGGCGCCGTGTTTGCATTGTGGCTCAACGCTAGCCAGCCGAGTAGGAGGTCTGGAGTTCAAATCCGCACGTAAAAACATGTTTCCCCTTAAAATTGACTAAGGCTCCCAGGTTGACCTTCCTTGAAAATGGTATCAGGAAATATCTTGAGAAGCAAAGCTGGCCGGATGTCGACCATAAACTGTGTGTGTTGAGTCATATGCTGAATGGCCCAGCTGTATGAACATGGCTTTTTACTTTTACAACTTTTTTTAAACTAATGATCCGTTATGTATCTATAGTATCAAATCTGCGGTATCGAAGTATCTAGGCAGCATAATCTCAGCCAATGGGAAAATTGAAGCAGATATAAAATACAGGTGTAATACAGCAAAAAAAAAAAAAAAATCATTAAACAGTACCTTGTCATCCCTTTGTTGCATGCAATTTTTCGTTATTTGAAGCACTACTCTGGCTCTTGCCAGGGGTCGCAATTTAGCCCGGCCATAAATATGGTCAAATGGCTGAACGCGGTTTCTGGGACCTCTCCACTGGTGATCCTCCTCCACATGGTGGCGCTTTGTGTCATCGGGTGTTTACTGCTTGTGTGATGTCCTGGTGAAGTTAAAGAAGACAGATAGATCATTAAACAGATATCATCAATTTTGTTATAAAAACATGTAAGCATTGATACCAAAAGAGCACTATTCGGTACAGTATTTTTATCAACAGTGTGTTACCAGTGCCAAACATGGACATTAACAACTAAAGAGGGAGGGGGAGGGGGTTCGGGAGGGGGTTCGGGAGGGGGGGGGTTAAATGTCTACCACGAATCCTAAATATAACCACGAGTAGAAGAGACAGCATCGGAAATGACAATCAGGAACGAGATTAGGACGAATCAGATGCTAAACTAAACCAAGAGAAAACAGATCAAATGGTTTGGACATGTGTCAAAATTACCACCAGACTGTGCACCACAGAGAACCCTGGCATATATACATCATAGAGGCACACCTAAAGATCGACCATTCAAGCGATGGATAGATGGAATAACCGAGACCGTAAATACCCGCATGGATGTAGCACATACCAAGGATTGCACCTAATGCCTTTACAAAACCTGACGCTGAACGGCGGAATAGGACCAGAAGATAAGAAGATCAGCTACATACACACACTCAGTTCTGCAGATATACACTTTCACAATTACAATAAGCCCACGATTTCGTTACGCCCACATAACATGTAAATAGGAGAGATTTGCTAAATTCACGAATTACGTTTTAATTACAACCGGTACATGAGAACTGTCAGCCACTTTGGGATATGCTTGACATGCAAAAACAGGTTTCCTGTCAGCCCCCACACAAGGGAGGAAGCGAGTGCATAAAACACGCACAATTGGGCAGAGGTGGCCCATTATTCTTATATATATGATAGGAGTGATGGATGCCGTTAGCACTATATAAAGCTATTGAGTTTCTTTTTTTTTTTTTTTTAACTTTTTTAAACATTGTGCATATATATATATATATATATATATATATATATATATATATATATATATATATATATATATATATATATATATATATATATATATAGATATACTCCTACTATGAAAGACCATTTTCCACGTCTGCAGGCGTGTTGGGCATATAGGGCTAGACCTATAGTTTATTGACCAATTGGCAATCGGTGGGTGATGTGGTCGATATCACACTGTCCATCCTTTACTTCCCAACACGGTACCTGGACTTCTCACTTGATTTTTCTTTGCCCCCACCTCCGCCACAATCTTCAGTATGTCCCCCAAACTGGGGCGACCGATAACACCAGTTCTACAATGGCTTACTGTTCTTCTTTGACTACCTTATAGTTTTCATGTCCGGCAACATCTTTTTGAAAAGAAGGCCATGTCGTCGTCTTGTCAACGTGGCCGATTCACCCTCTTCTCCTGAATCATCAACTCAAAATCAAAATATGAAACCAAACCGCCAGAATGACACAGCCGCGGGGTTATTATTCCATGTGTCAACCCCAAACGGAGCATAGGACATACAATTTAGCTCAAGTCGTCCTATTTAGTGCTTTTGCATGCAATTCACTTCACATTTCTCCTGGTCTTATTTATTTGGGTCTCTAATTTTTTAGGGCTGCAAGTCCCAGAAACTCCTTTCAACCGTTAGGTTGTATTAACCCCCCCCCCCCCCCACCCCATCCCCCTCCCCTCATAATTTTTTAAGGAAGCCAAGTTGGTCGTTTTAACCCACGTAAAGAAGTCAATTTGTTTATACATTTTGGCTTCTGTGGCTTAAGCGCTGCGAAGGCCTTTGGTAATGTCGGGTTCGCTCCCAGCTGTGGACGATTTGTCCTGTGTTGGTTTCGACAGTGGTAGCGAGTGCCGTCCGTTCAATAAACGATGGCAAACTACTGAACGTAATTTGCCTAGAAAAACCACAACAGCCGAAATATTCTGGGTTAGTTCTGCAACGTCCTGTAAAGGATACTCAATTAATGTTTATATACATATTTTTTCAAGTATATCATTATACGTGTTTGCCATTCAGCACAGTATCATCATTATCTTCTTCTTCTTCTTCTTCTTCTTCTTCTTCTTCTTCTTCTTCTTCTTCTTCTTATTATTATTATTATTCCTCCTCTTCTTCTTTTTCTTCTTCTTCTTCTTCTTCTTCTTCTTCTTCTTCTTCTTCTTCTTCTTCTTCTTCTTCTTCTTCTTCTTCTTCTTCTTCTTCTTCCTATCATCTTTTACTGCTTCGGGTGTCGAGGGAGATACAAGGTTCCGTTTCTTTCTCTTCTAGCCGCCTAGATGATAGATAGACAGACCCAGCTGTGGTAAAGTTTCTCTGAGGTTGTCTGTTCATCTTGTTCTTGCTCTACCCTGTACGTCCTTGTCCTCTGTTGGTGTATGCCCTGTATGTTATGACGTCACCTGGCATTTCTCTAAGTGGGAAACAAATTAGATTTTCTGGCTTGGTATGTAATTTAAAACTGGTTCTGTGCCGACTGTTTTCTCTCTTTTTTTTTTTTATCACTTCACTTCCGATTTTATATCTTCTGATCACTCTTGCAGCCTTTCTCATACATATCATTTCTGATCTATAATTCGTCTCTAATTATCTGTTGTTGTTGTTGTTGTTGTTGCTAGTTAGGAAGTATACGACTTTCGTGGCCTCTTCCTTCCCATTCTTTCTTGTCTAAAAATCTGAATTGTATTACTACGTATTTATCTATCTATCTAAAGACTTTTCCTGCAGTATAAAAAATTACAATACATCTTTCCCAGTAAAGACAGGTGTAAGACAGGGATGTGTCATGTCATCTCTCCTCTTCAACCTTGTGATTGATTGGATACTAAAAACACAGTAGACAAGACATTAAAGGCATACGATGGACTCCATTCACCATGCTTAATGACCTTGATTTTGCAGATGATATAGCACTCCTATCACATAAACATGAATATATAGAAGAGAAAAGTAACAGACTACACAGCACAGCAGAAATGGTGGGACTGAAAATAAATTCAAAGAAAACTAAGATCATGACAAGAAGTCCAAACCAACAACCAGTGACCATAAGTAACCAGTCACTTGAAAATGTAGAACATTTCACATATCTTGGCAGTGTAGTGTCCCTACAGGGAGGGACAGAGGAAGACATACAGTCACGTCTGAACAAAGCAAAAGCTGCTTTTGGAAGGATGAGGCAAATCTGGAAATCCAACAGTTAATGCAGAGAAACGAAACTCCGACTCTACAAGAGCATCATTTTGCCAAATCTTCTTTATGGAGCAGACTGCTGGAGAATGACCAAAAAGGATGCACACAAGCTGTCCACCTTCCACCACACATGTCTACGTAGAATTATCAAAATTTTCTGGCCAGATACAATCTCAAACATTAAACTTCTTCAAGTCACAAACCAAGAAACTCTAGACAGTATGATTACTAAGAGAAGATGGAAATGGCTTGGCCAAGTTATGTGAATGACTGCTGATATACCTGCCAAAACAGCTCTCGTATGGATACCATAGGGATAAAGAAAAAAAGGGGCACCCAAAAACAACATGGGGACAAACGATGGAAAGTGACCTGAGTGACTTTGACATGGAAAACTGCACTGAAGATCGCACAGGACAGGAAAGCATGGAAAGTTTTCTCTGAAGCCTCATGTGCCACTAGGCATAAAGAAAACAGATTACTGATTATCTATCTATCTATCTATCTATCTATCTATCTATCTATCTATCTATCTATCTATCTATCTATCTATCTATCTATCTATCTATCTATCTATCTATCTATCTATCTATCTATCTATCTATCTATCTATCTATCTATCTATCTATCTATCTATCTATCTATCTATCTATCTATCTATCTATCTATCTATCTATCTATCTATCTATCTATCTATCTATCTATCTATCTATCTATCTATCTATCTATCTATCTATCTATCTATCTATCTATCTGTCTGTCTGTCTGTCTGTCTGTCTGTCTGTCTGTCTGTCTGTCTGTCTGTCTGTCTGTCTGTCTGTCTGTCTGTCTGTCTGTCTGTCTGTCTGTCTGTCTATCTATCTATCTATATGTCCGTCCGTCCGTCCGTCCGTCCGTCTGTCTGTCTGTCTGTCTGTCTGTCTGTCTGTCTGTCTGTCTGTCTGTCTGTCTGTCTGTCTGTCTGTCTGTCTGTCTGTCTGTCTGTCTGTCTGTCTGTCTGTCTGTCTGTCTGTCTGTCCGTCCGGTCTGTCTGTCTGTCTGTCTGTCTGTCCGTCCGGTCTGTCTGTCTGTCTGTCTGTCTGTCTGTCTGTCTGTCTGTCTGTCTGTCTGTCTGTCTGTCTGTCTGTCTGTCTGTCTGTCTGTCTGTCTGTCTGTCTGTCTGTCTGTCCGTCCGTCCTTCTGTCTGTCTGTCTGTCTGTCTGTCTGTCTGTCTGTATATATGTGTGTGTGTGTGTGTCTAGAAAGAGAGAGTCAGAGAGAAATGGGTAATTGTTTAGTGGCTAAACACTCCAGCCGATCGCAAGGTCATGGGTAAAGGTCCTAACGGAGTCGGCCTCCTTAACCTGCTCCCCCCCCCCCCCCCCCGACCTCCCCAAAAGTAACCTTGGCTGCCAGGTCAGCCTAACCTCAAATGTGTACCAGGTACAGTTCTAGGAAGCAAAGGCAACCGGCGTGATACTACTACACCGCCAACCGAGTGCCGATTAGTCTACAACTCATAGGTATAGTTCTATATGCTCAACACGTCTGAGGGCCTGAATAAGGGTCCTTACTTTAGTATAACCCTCTGGAGACGACGTGGACGAAATATCGACCCGACACAAAGTAGCTAAAAGGACGGCTGGGCCGATCGGTCAACCCCATGTAATACAAGCCTTATGATTGGCTGGCAGATTTTCGCACCAGCCAGTCAGATTGCTTATTGCCTTTCTTGCACATGTGGGCTGTTCATTAATGGCTTTCGAGAAATAATTTTTTTTTTAATTCAATTTATTACTTTCCGTCCTTTTCAGGATGAAATTTTTCTTTATTTGAAGCCCCACTCTGGCTCTTGCCAGGGGCCGCAATATAGCCTGGCCATAAATATGGCCTAAAGGCTGAACGCGGTTTCTGGGACCTCTCCACGGTGATCCTCACCCACATGGTGGCACATTGTGTCATCGGGTGTTTATCGCTTGTGTGATGTCCTGGTGGGGTAGAAAGTCAGTCAGTCAGTCAACTATTTTTTTTTCTGTGGTTACCTGACCCAACAATGGCGAAAAAGACTGTTTCGTCATAGCAACCGAAATATATCTGGAGGCAGGAAAATTAGTAAAACCATGTGTCAGAAGGACCCAAAGGGCCTTACTTCCCAAAACACAAGTGTTAGGATTTATTCAAGTTTCATCTTCTTTAAAAAAAATGCACCCACATTGTTAAGTTTAGTTATGTTTGTTCGCAACTTAAAAAAAAAAATGCTTGCATAAACTATGCAAATCAGAATAGTTAATTTGAATAAATGTTGAGATTTCAGTTTGAATCTAAATATTCTGGTATCTTATTCAATTTCTAACACGAATATATAGTTTTCCAGATGTTAATTAAAAATTTCCAGATGTTAATTAAACACTTTATTTGTTATGATTTTAGGGTGTGTATAAACTATGAGAATCCCCTCCTGAAAGCTTCGTCTTTTGGCACTGAATCTCCAAAAAGGCTCCGTCTCCAGAGGGTTAAATATATATGCAAGAAGATTATTATAAAGTCTAGCTAATAAGAGTGTCTATATATTTTCAACAGGCTTCCACCTGTATGACAAACTGCCTCACATCTTTCCCGAAAGCTGCCTTCTAATAATACTGGGCATCGTCGTGGGCATGACGCTGTTCTATACGGAGACGGCGAGCATGCAACAGTACACGCTGGATGCGAACACGTTCTTCTTGTTTCTGCTGCCTCCGATCGTCTTCGATGCTGGGTACAACATCCCAAACAGGCCCTTGTTCAACAATATAGGAACCATCCTGACATTTGCTGTCGTCAACACGCTTTGGAACACTTTTGGGATAGGTGAGTACTGGGTTTGGTTCTGTACTGTGAAACACGATTGGAATAAATGAGGTCAAAGGTTGTTTTTGTACTTTGAAACACTTTTGTGATTGGTGGGCCCGAGTTCGTTTGTGAACGATGAAACGCTTTTTTTTTTTTTTACTGTGAAACACTTTTGGGATACCTAAGTTGAAAATGTGTTTTTGCACTGTGAAAAACTTGGAATAAGTCCAATATTTGTTTTTGTATTTTGTTGTTAGTGTATCATAGTATTTCAAAATTGCTGGACTTCTCACTTGATTTTTCTTTGCCCCCACCTCCGCCACAATCTTCAGTATGTCCCCCAAACTGGGGCGACCGATAACACCAGTTCTACAATGGCTTACTGTTCTTCTTTGACTACCTTATAGTTTTCATGTCCGGCAACATATTTTTGAAAAGAAGGCCATGTCGTCGTCTTGTCAACGTGGCCGATTCACCCTCTTCCCCTGAATCATCAACTCGTCCTGCCTCCCTGAAGGCACTGAGATCATCGGTTCTGACCTTTGCTTTTCCTGTGTCTACTGTGACCTTGCCAGCAAGCCAATCCGCTCGTTTATTCCCTCTTACTCCAGAATATCCTGGCACACAAATTAAACTGATTTGAGTTTAGCATTCTTTGTCATATACGCTACTCAATGAACGAACGAAAAGATTTTTTTTTTTAAAGGGTTAAGAACTGACTTGCAGGCTCGTCTAACATTTGAACCTTTGTGATAACTGGCCATTTATGAAAATAAATGACCCCCTTTTCACGTCGTCAGGCGCATGGGTCATTTAGATCAATCGATGTCTCAGTGCCTCCCTGAAGGCACTGAGATCATCGGTTCTGACCTTTGCTTTTCCTGTGTCTACTGTGACCTTGCCAGCAAGCCAATCCGCTCGTTTATTCCCTCTTACTCCAGAATGTCCTGGCACACAAATTAAACTGATTTGAGTTTAGCATTCTTTGTCATATACGCTACTCAATGAACGAACGAAAAGATTTTTTTTTTTAAAGGGTTAAGAACTGACTTGCAGGCTCGTCTAACATTTGAACCTTTGTGATAACTGGCCATTTATGAAAATAAATGACCCCCTTTTCACGTCGTCAGGCGCATGGGTCATTTAGATCAATCGATGTCTCAGTGCATCCTTTTCGGGCTTCAACGTAAATTTATAGTCTACAATTCTGACGGCTCACCAACAAGGCAGATCGCAGAATACCTTGTTTAACCTCCAAAGAAGGACACCCGTAAAGGACAACCGCCAAAGAAGGACACCCGTAAAGGACAACCTCCAAAGAAGGACAACCGTAAAGGACAAATTCCAAAGAAGGGCATCCGTAAAGGACAACCTCCAAAGAAGGGCATCCGTAAAATACAACCTCCAAAGAAGGGCATCCGTAAAATACAACCTCCAAAGAAGGGCATCCGTAAAATACAACCTCCAAAGAGGCGACCCGTAAATTTTTAACATCCGTCCAATGAATACAACAGCTCGGCGAAATCTAGGACGCCCGCTAAAGTTGACAACCTCCAAAACAGTCGTATGGGTCAACCTCATCTGAAAGTACAACCTCCAAAGAAGGACAACCGTAAAGGACAACCTCCAAAGAAGGACACCCGTAAAGGACAACCTCCAAAGAAGGGCATCCGTAAAATACAACCTCCAAAGAAGGACAACCGTAAAGGACAACCTACAAAAAAGGACGCCCGTAAAGGACAACCTCCAATGAAGGACACCAACATTGGCGACCGGGTCGCCCAGCTTCGTCGTTGCTCGGAACAGTATTTGGGTCTGTCTCATCTGATCGCATCAACACTGCCAGGGTTCTTCCTTTTCAGGACTTTTTGGTGGCGAACAACGTAACCCCGCCCCCCCCCCCTTCCCCTCCCCCACCCCCAATGAATACCACGACACAACCGCTGCAAAAATAAAATCTATTCCAAATGAAAAAACTCACAGTGCGGCACCAGGCACTTGAATCAGTAGCTTAGGCTGCGAAGTTGTAAAAAAGGGACATATGATAGTAATAATTTCCAGTATGCGGCGTCCGTGGCTTATGCGTTGAGCGATCAAAACCTCTAGCTGGCTGCGTGGATTTTTATCATGGTAGGGGACGTCGCAGGTCGACCCAGCCTAAAATGGGTACAAGGATGTCTGTCCTGGGGAAGAAAAGACGGCCTGCGTAATGCTGACCACATTACCCACCTAGTGCCGATCGGTCTGTACAAATATGGGTGCTCTTCCTATATGCCCGATGCCCCTAAACGGCGTAAAAGGGGATCTTTTATTTTAAAAAAAAAATTATTTTCAGGGACTGAAGAGCTAACTATACGTCATCTGTCCTAGGTTTTGCACTCTGGGGTGCTTCCTACATGGGCTGGATTAACCGAGAGATCGGAATGTTTAGCTGTTGTGTGTTCAGTGCCCTTATCTCTGCCGTTGACCCTGTGGCTGTATTGGCAATATTTGAGGAGATCCAAGTGAACGAGATACTCTACATCATCGTTTTTCGGAGAGTCCCTGCTTAACGACGGAGTCACAGTGGTTAGTATTTTGTTTACTTCGTTGATTCCTCTTAAAAGATTGGCTAATGTAGGTGCATTATAGTTTCTTCTTCTTCTTCTTCTACTTCTTCTTTTTCATTATCTAGTCTTATTCGGAGAGGTCTTCCTCTTCTTCTTGCTTCTTCTTCTTCTTTCTTTCTTTCTAACGATTCTTCGGCTTCTTCTTCTTGTTCTCAGTCTTCTTCTTGCTTCTTCTGCTCTTCTTCTCTTGGCTAATCTATTTGAGGACGATTCTTCTTAGTCCTCTTCTTCTTCTCTTCTAACTTCTGTCAGTGTTCTGAGGGAGGAGTCTTCTTCTTCTTCTTCTGCAACTTACTTCTGAGCAACAGTGGTTAGTACTTCTTTCTTCTTCTTCTTCTTCAGTATTCTTCTTCTTCTTCTTCTTCTTCTTCTTCTTCTTGCTTCTTCTTCTTCTTCTCTTCTTCTTCTTCTTTTATTCCTCTTCTTTTTCTTCTGGATTCTCTTCTTCTTCTTCGTCTTCTTCTCTCTTCTTCTTATTCTTCTTCTTCTTCTTCTTTTTCTTCTTCTCTTCTTATTCTTCTTCTTTCTTCTTCTTCTTTTTCTTCTCTTTTCTTCTTCTTCTTCTTCTTCTTCTTTCTTCTTCTTCTTCGTATTCTTCTTCTTCTTCTTCTTCTTCTTCTTCTTCTTCTTCTTCTTTTTCATATTTATCTTCTGGGTTCTTCCTTTAAATCTAATTTCTGACATGTATTGTAGTTAACATCTAGGCATCTATGCCTGCTGCTTACGGTCCGGCACATCCGATTGCAGCAAAGCCATGATTAGTAGCCTTATAAGACATGTTTACCAAGAAGACAGTGGGAATCTCCACCCCCCCCCCCCCCCACACTTAGGACCCACACAGGAGAGTTCTTTTTTTACACATTAGCGTATTCTACACATGTGAAGCAATATGGGTGTAGTTTTATAAAGTCTACGAAAATGTGAGATTGTGTTGATGTTGGGGTAGTATCCTAACTGACCACAAGAGCCTAACGGGTAGAATTTTAGGGTAGCTGCGGGTCTATCTATCTTCTTTTACCCCACCAGGACATCACACAAGCGATAAACACCAGATGATACAAAGTGCCACTATGCGGATGAGGATCACCCGTGGAGAGGTCCCAGAAACCGCGTCCAGTCATTATTAATGGCCTGGCATTCTTGCGGCCCCTGGCAAGAGCCAGAGTAGGGCTTCAAATAACGAAAAATTGCATCTCACAAAGAGATGACAAGATGAATATATAGCTGCTGCGGGTGTCATGTCTTGCTAGGTTAGTGGTTGCATATATGTTTTATACTGATGGATTAAATTTCTGACAGGTCGTGTATCGTATGAAGTTGTTTCTACAGGTTACACTCAATGATTACTTCCTTTTCTGACAGGTCGTATATCGTGTGATTGGTGTTTTTATAGGGTACACTCAATTATTAGTTCCTTTTCTGACAGGTCGCGTATCGTATGATTGGTGTTTTTTACAGACTGCAGTCAATAATTACTTTCCTTACTGACAGGTCGTGTATCATATGATTGGTGTTTTTATAGGTTACACTCAATGATTACTTTCTTTTCTGACAGGTCGCGTATCGTATGATTTGTGTTTTTATAGGTTACACTCAGTGATTACTTTCCTTTCTGGCAGGTCGTGTATCGTATGAGGTCGTTTCTACAGGTTACACTCAATGATTACTTCCTTTTCTGACAGGTCGCATATCGTATGATTGGTGTTTTTTTACAGACGTAGTCATATGATTACTTTTTGTAGCCCCACTCTGGCTTTTGTATGATTGCCGCAATATAGGCAGGCCATCAATATGGCCAATTGTCTGAACGCGGTTTTCTGGGACCTCTCCCACACGTTATCCTCAACCACATGGTGGCACTTTGTTTCATCGGGTCGTTTGTCGCTTCGTGTGATGTCCTAGGGGGTAGAAATGTCAGTCATCAGTCGTTTACACTCAATGATTACTTCTTTTTACAGGACAATCGCGTATCGTATGATTGGTGTTTTTTGACAGACTGCAGTCAATGATTACTTACCACAGGTTCCTTCTGACAGGTGGTGTATCGTTCATGATTGGTGTTTTATAAGGTTACACTCAATGATGGCTTTCTTTTCTGACGCGGTCGCGTATCGGATGATGATTTGTGTTTTATAGTTAGGTTATCACTCATGATTACATTCCTTTCTGACAGGTCGCGTATGTTCATGTTGGTGTTTTTTACAGACTGCAGTCAATGATTAGTCCTTTTTGACAGGTCGTGTATCGTATGATTTGTGTTTTTATAGGTTTACACTCAATGATTACTTTCCTTTTCTGACAGGTCGCGTATCGTATGGTTGGTGTTTTTTACAGACTGCAGTCAATGATTACTTTCCTTTTTGACAGGTGGTGTATCGTATGATTTGTGTTTTTATAGGTTACACTCAATGAATACTTTCTTTTCTGACAGGTCGTGTATCGTATGATTGGTGTTTTTACAGACTGCAGTCAATGATTACTTTCCTTTTTGACAGGTCGTGTATCGTATGATTTGTGTTTTTATAGGTTACACTCAATGACTTCTTCCCTTTCTGGCAGGTCATCTATCATCTATCGTAGGATGCAGTTTTTACAGGCTGCTGTCAATGATTACTTTCTTTTTTTGACAGGTCATGTATCGTATGATGGGTGTTTTTACAGGCTGCTGTCAATGATTACTTTCTTTTTTTGACAGGTCATGTATCGTATGATGGTCGGGTTTACTGCCATCGGCGACCACGACGTGGAAGCAGTGGACTACGGTGCGGGAATTGTACAATTCTTTGTGGTTATTGTTGGCGGGACCATGATCGGCATAGTGGTTGGTATCATCGGCGTCATCATTACCAAGTACACAGACCATGTTCGAATCTTGGAACCACTCTTCGTTTTTGTCATCTGTTATATTGGCTACCTGAGCTCGGAAATTATTGGACTCTCTAGCATTTTAGCGTAAGTATTGGCACCACATGGGGCATTATTTCTGGCAGGACGCAAAAGTACAGCACTTTTTTTGAATTTATGTTAATTTATTTATTTTTATTTATGTATGTGCTGATGAAGGCTCCATAGCTGCTAACGTTCACATTTTGTTTGTTTTCATTATATTGTGAAGCCCTCTGATATACTTTTCGCTCGGCTATATATCTTTTCTTGATATTTTTTTTTATGCGTCAAAGTTTTTTGTTTTGTTTTTCAGCGTTACTGTAATAGACACTTTGTGGTGAGCATTGGCATACACTTTGTGGTGAGCACAAAAAACAGAGGGGTTTTATTCCCCCCCCCCCCCCCCAGAGGACATCATTGGACAGTCCAACATTCTAAAGGGTGGTAAGACCTTTCTGATGCTTTTAACGACAACAAAACATCTAGAACTGGCCCTAACCCCAACCCACCTTAGTCCCACGAGAGAGTGCAGCCTAGATCCCACGAATACATGCAGCCGAGGTACCACGACTGCGTGCAGCCTATCTACCACCCCCCTGAAATATTAGACTGTCCCGTGACCTGCGGATTTCCCTTGTTGAGGTAGGATACTAACAACGCACCAAAAAAAATGATCGTCTTTACTTTCAGGTACCCATTGTGTCAGCCTAGGAGCCAATGTCATTTCTGGAAAGAAAATAAAAAGTCCAGCTTTCTTCGAACTCGAACCCATGATCTTTGGATCCGCAGGCAAGCTGCTAGCTGCTACATCCACGATGGCCACAAATAGCCCAGCTGAGCGTTAATTTTCTCAGCCGAATCAATGGAAAAACCCAACCAGCACAACCGTAGACAAATATTCTAAGTTTTCTCCTTTGTGCTCACCGGCTGTAAACTCCGGCTGAAAGTTCTGGTTGTTCGTCCACTTCCAGACGTTATCCTTGTTTCAGAACTTGAGTTTTGCGTGCACATACATTTTACAGATCTGGCTTATTTGTATGCAGACTGTTGGTTCCTTACATCTCAGGCAGATACACTCCAACTTCTAAGGAAACCCCTAATTACTACTTGCTTTCTAGGGAGGCAGAGGGGTCTGTCCTTCCCTCACATCCCATTTTTTACGCAATGGGATCTCGGTACCGACAAGTGAAAAATAACCTTTAAAAAAAATCAAGCAGAAGTATACTATTCTTTTATGGTTCATATTTTTGTATTGGCGTTCGCCAGCCTATCACA
>CAJHNH020002623.1:0-22500 GCA_905116865.2 Candidula unifasciata | reverse complement strand
TTAATGCTTCTCTCCTCCTCCATTCAACCACTTACAACTGTTATATTAGGGCACCCGAAGATTACATACTAACCTCAATCCGCACCAGGCTAGGAATGAGGACCGACCTCCCCCAGATCTAGAAAACTTGTTATCCCCAGCATAACTATCTGCATACATTTTATTTTCACATACTTGTTTATACAAATTGCAGGACAATCTACAATCTAAACCCACACAGTCTTAAACAATTAATGCATAAGCTGTGCGATATTACATAAACAATCATAATTGGTAGACATATATATATATATATATATATATTACTCGAATAGAAACAAATACTCTATGTATCGCAGTTATAACCAGGATGGATTGAACAGGATACTGTTGTTAAGATGACTACTACTTTACATGACATTGCAGAACCAACATTAACATAAAACTGAAAATAAATAAATGTGGGGGCTTTGTATGAATTCAGTTCAGTAGTTTACCAGTGCTTTCTTAAATTTGTTTATGAATTTCAAACTATTTCAAATGAATTTCTTATATTTTTTTCACATTCAGCAGATGTTATTATTGTTGCGCACTTAATCAAGATTTAAGCCGCTCAGGTCCTGTCCCCTAGAACATTACAGGGGTTGAGCATCCTACGACACATAATTTTTTTTTGGGTGACACTCTTGGCACTATATGTATATATTTCACTCTTGGCACTATATGTATATATTTTACTCTTGGCACTATATGTACATATTTCACTCTTAACACTATATGTATATATTTCACTCTTGGCACTATATGTATATATTTCACTCTTGGCACTATATGTATATATTACACTCCTGGCATTATATGAATATATTTCACTCTTGGCACTATTTGTATATATTTTACTCAGGGCACCATATGTCTATATTTCACTCTTGGCACCATATGTATATAATTCACTCTTGGCACCATATGTGTAAAATCACACGCAAGGCTGTCAGCTGCCAAATCGACTACAGCTAGGATCGAACCCGGTATTACGAAGCGGGTTCGCAACGCCTAAGCCACAGATGCTACCGTTATTAAAATACGGTGCTCCTGTGTATACGGTCGGTGTGATGCTGACCACATCATACACCAAGTGCCGATTGGTCTAGCCCTATATACCCAGTACGCGTGAAGCAGTGGAAAAGGGTTCTTTTTTACTACTGTATATTTCGTGAGTCGGCATCTGTGGCTTAGGCGTTGCGAACGCGCTTCGTGATGCTGGGGTGCCGGGTTCGATCCTATATGTGGGCCTTGCGCCAAGCGTTGGTTTCGATAGTGGTATCGATAAGCCGACCATCCAGATAGCAATGGCAAACTACTGGACGTAAACTTGCCTAGAAAAACCAAAACAGCCAAAAAATGCTAAGGTTGGTTCTGCAACGTCCTGTAATTGATACGCAACTAACTTTTAAATTCTATGATGTCTGCCCAACCGTTTACACAGCCTTATTTCTACCCTCAGGCTGACCTTTAGCGGGGTCATTATGAAGCATTACTCAGAGAACAACGTGGCCAAGAAATCGGCCGTAACGGTCAAGTACTTCTCCAAGATGATGGCTACAATTTCAGAGACAATCATCTTCATGTTCCTAGGACTGTCCACTGTGACCGACTCCCACGATTTTCAGCTGGATTTTATCCTGTTTTCGGTGTTTTTCTGTCTCTTCTTTCGTATCACTGGTAGGTAGCTCTGTGTTACGTTAATATTTAATGGTTTATAAACTTTGCGCCGTGGCGCCCCGGCGCCCCGGGGAGCCGCGACCTCTTCACAGGGGTGCCGTGAAATATTTGAAGATACACGAGTTTTATTTTTGTTTATCTCTTACATACGAATAGTCATACTTTTACTTAGGTTAGGGCGCTGTGGAAAATTTGTTTTATTGAAAAAAGCTACAAAGACAAGTTTGGGAAACACTGGTAAACACAATTGCTGGGGGAACCGCGATAGTGGGCCTGACAGAGCTTTTCGGCTAATTTTAATTATGAGCCAAAATTTTGAAAATAAGGATCGCCAGAGGCTAAAGACCCAAACCCAGGCGTAGCAAGATCAATAATTCAATATAATCCACGGGGCCTTTTGCTAGGCCTCTGCGGGCCAAATTCCGCACGCGGGCTGTCTGTTGATTATCCCTGCTGTAAGTGTAACGGCTAGATGTTTGTTTCTGATCGGAAGGCCTTGGGTTCAAATCCGCATGAAATAAGAAATTGTTCTTTAAAAAAAAAAAAAAAAAACAGATGTGTCTAGCTCCTAGATCGACCAAGCCTAAAATGGATACCAGGTAAAGTTGAGCGACCATTGGTCTACAACAATAGTAGCCGGAGAGGCTACTGGCGCGACAAGGGTCCTTTATGTTATTATACTTTAATTTAATAGTTAATAATAATAATAATGTTTACAACATCTAGGTCTTAATTACAAACGCTACCATAAAGCTAGCCGGCAGTATGTAACCCTCATGGTTTTAGATAACTGGCGAGAGGGAGGGAAGGAAGAGAACGTCCTCTCCAAAAAGAGATAAATCAACGATTATAAATAGCAACAGAACCATATCGACGCTCAACACGGATAGAGATCTTCTTCTTCGCGTTCACCAGCTGTACACTCTGGCGTAAAGTTCTGGTTGTTCGTCCACTTCTGGACTGCAGTCCTGCTCCAGAACCTGAGTTTTGCGTTTGCATCCGTTTTACAGATCTGATTCAATTGAATGTAGACTGCTGGTTCCTTGCCTCTCAGGCAGATGCACTCCGACTTCAAAGGAAGCTCCCCAGGTAGTCGACTCTTACGACATGCTTTTGGGGAGGCAGTGGGTCTATTCTTGTTTTCCCCACTATCCCGGAAAGGGGGGGGGGGGGGGGGGAATAGAGATCTTAAGTTGGAGAATTGACTGGACCTATTATATCAATAGAAAATTATTAATTTACAAAAAAGAAATGCAGATGACACATTGTTACTATCAGAAAGTGTGTAGAAGATACAGAATCTAGTGGACTACCTAACCCGTAGGAAAGCCCAGCTCGCTAGCGCAGTTGGTTAAAACCCTCTGTGCGGCGACCGGGTGACGAATTCCTTGTGGTCTGGGTTCTCGCCAGGGGGTAGGCAGAAAAGCCACATTTCTCCCAGATTTACGGTATCTATCATGTAATGAAGACCGATGGGTTGCGATATCCGTAGTGCCAAACCAAAGGGTTTACAACTCATGGTTTCTAGATATTTAAGAAAAAACAAGAGGAGAGAAGAATGGTTTAGTTTAGATCAGTGTTTCTAAAACTGTTCTTAGTCGCGGCGCCTTTTTCAATTAAAATGTTTATACTGCGCCTTAACCTAAGTAAAAGTATAACTATTCGAATGTAACAGATTAAACCACAAAAAAAAAAAAAAAAAAACGAATTCAAAAAACCTCGTTATTCTTCATTTGTTTCGAGCGCCCCTGTGAAGAAGTCGCGGCTCCCCGGGGCGCCGCGGCGCACAGTTTGAAAATCACTGGTTTAGACAAAAAAATTCAGAGGAAAATATATGAAAATTAGCAATTGAAAAGAGCGACCAACAATGACCGGTACTGTAAGCAGAGAGATTTTAGAATAAGCCATAGGTTTCTCCTGTCTTGGACAAGCAATGCCAGATGACGGCAGAAGGGGAAGAGGAAAAAAAAAAAGGAATGGCTAGAACTGTTTTCCATAAGACATAAAAGTTTATGACAGCATGGACAATAAACAACAATTACAAATTAGAACCGTCAACAGTAATGTATGCTCAACCTTGCAGTGTAGTGCGGAAACTAGGAGTGACAAAGCAACTAAAAATCGAATCTAGTCTCTGGAACTGTGATGAGCAGAAGAGTAGGTTGTATTTCATGGAAAGTTCTGGTTGTTCGTCCACTTTTGGACCTGAGTGTTGCGTGTACATCCTTTTGACAGATCTGCCTCATTGGCGTGCAGACTGTTGGTTCCTTGTCTCTCAGGCAGATGCACTCCGACTTGGAAGAAAGCTTCCAATTAGTCAACTCTTACGACATGCTTTTGGGTAGGCCGTGCGTCTTTTCTTGGTTTCCCTATAATAGCCCCCCCCCCCCCCCCCCCCCCGTAACCCTCACAGGAAAAAAAATAAATAAATAAGAAGAGGTTTGAAGAGATTGCAAATCCACGCAGCCAGCAGTGGGTTTCGATGTCGGTACGTTGGAGTTACAAGTCGGGACTCGCAACGCCTAAGCCACAGACGCCGCATCTGTAAATATGCTTCCGAGATATTTTAATTTTGGTACTCATTTGATTGTAGTACCATCTATATGAACACTCGTTTTGTTATGTTTTCTGACCTGGTTGACTGATTGTAGTACCATCAGCATGAGCACTCGTGTTGTTATGTTTCCTGACCTGATTGACTGATTGTAGTACCATCTACATGAGCACTCGTGTTGTTATGTTTCCTGACCTGATTGACTGATTGTAGTACCATCTACATGAGCACTCGTGTTGTTATGTTTCCTGACCTGGTTGACTGATTGTAGTACCATCAGCATGAGCGCTCGTTTTGTTCTGTTTCATGATCTGGTTGACTGATTGTAGTACCATCAGTATGAGTGCTCGTGTTGTTATGTTTCCTGACCTGGTTGACTGATTGTAGTACCATCAGTGTGAGCGCTCGTGTTGTTCTGTTTCCGGACCTGGTTGAATTATTATTGTACCATCAGCATGAGCCCTCGTGTTGTTCTGTTTCCTGACCTGGTTGACTGATTGTAGTACCATCAGCATGAGCGCTCGTTTTGTTCTGTTTCAGGATCTGGTTGACTGATTGTAGTACCATCAGCATGAGTGCTCGTATTGTTATGTTTCCTGACCTGGTTGACTGATTATAGTACCATCAGCATGAGCGCTCGTGTTCTGTTTCCTGACCTGGTTGACTGATTGTAGTACCATCTACATGAGCCCTCGTGTTGTTATGTTTCCTGACCTGGTTGACTGATTGTAGTACCATCAGCATGAGCACTCGTGTTGTTATGTTTCCTGACCTGGTTGACTGATTGTAGTACCATCAGCATGAGCGCTCGTGTTGTTCTGTTTCCTGACCTGACTGACTGATTGTAGTACCATCAGCATGAACACTCGTTTTGTTATGTTTCCTGACCTGGTTGACTAATTGTAGTACCATCAGCATGAGCACTCGTGTTGTTATGTTTCCTGACCTGGTTGACTGATTGTAGTACCATCTACATGAGCCTCTTGTTGTTCTGTTTCCTGACCTGGTTGACTGATTGTAGTACCATTTACATAAGCGCTCTTGTTATTATGTTTCCTAACCTGGTTGACGGATTGTAGTACCATCAGCAAGAGCGCTCGTGTTGTTATGTTTCCTGACCTGATTGACTGATTGTAGTACCATCTACATGAGCGCTCGAGTTGTTATGTCTCCTGACCTGGTTGACTGATTGATTGATTTCAACCAATATTCATCTCAACAGGTGTTATTATATTGTCGGCTTTCCTCAACCGCTACAGAGTCATTCGCATGTCTGCCATCGACCAATTCATCATGGCCTACGGTGGTCTGAGGGGCGGGGTAGCATTCTGCCTGGCTCTTCTGCTGAACAAAAGTGTTGTCCCAGAGAGAGAGCTTTACGTCACCACTACAATGGTCATCATATATTTCACAGTTTTTATTCAGGTAACTTTTGCACCATCGTGTACAGTTTAACAGCTAGGCTCCGTGCAGAATAGCAAGCATTGAGAGGTCCCGAGGAGTTGGCGTTCTTTGGGTATGTTTTTTCAGGAGATGCCAGTGTTTTTGGGAAACATACAGGCAGATAGAATGGGTGGTTCTGCATCATTTGGTGGTGAATTGATGCTGACAAGCTATATGTTGTCAGATCCTTTGCCAGTGACGTAAAAATGTATCAGTAACTGTCTAATTGTATTAAAATTACTACATGTGTGTACAGCTGATTCTCAAGCCAGTGGAAATGCTGCAGTGACTGTCTCCACCTCCATTCTCAAACTGTGTACTGTCATATGCTGTGCTTTGTTGCATTACACGACATCCATTCGCTTTTGCTAAGAAAAAGTGAGAAGTAAATGACCCTTTTCCACGCCTTTAGGCGTATAGGGCATATAGGGCTAGACCTAAATTTTATAGACCATCGGCACAAGATGGGTGATGTGGTCAGCATCACGCCTGCCGCCTTTACTTTCCCGGGACTGCACCTGGTTCCCACTCAAGGCTGGGTCGACTTGGCAGCCAAGGTCAGTTTTGAAAAAAGTCCGGCTCCGCCATGGAGCGAACCCACGACCTTCCGATTCGCGACGAGCGTCTAGCCGCTCGGCCACGGCGACTCCCGCTTTTGCTAAGAGTTACCAAGAAACTGTCCGAGCCATTTGTACAAATAATCACACCACCTGAGGGACTGCGTGGTCTCAAGGCATGGCGTCCACCTCGAGTGCTGGAGGTCCCATGTTCAAGCCACGTGAAGGCTGGGATTATTTCATTTGGACTTCTAGTAATTTCCCGGGGCGCTGTGTAGTAGGATCAGACGCCCGTGTGTATTGTTTCGCACGTAAAAAATGCCTTGGCAGTTTGAAACCAAGAAAGAGTAGCCTAACGGCGCTACCCTGGCATAATTTGGAGTTAAAAATCTACCCAAAGTATTTCAGGGTCCTCGCCGGTGCTACGGAGTTCGTGCACTGCTCTGACATTCATCGGACTTAGGCCTGAGTCAGAAGTAGGGTGGAGCACTTATGGGTTACTACCCTTGTGCTAAGATGTTGATCCGCCGTCTAAACCTAAACACCTCTCAGGCAAATACACTCCAGCTTACACCTCTCAGGCAAATACACTCCAACTTACACCTCTCAGGCAAATACACTCCAACTTACACCTCTCAGGCTAATACACTCCAACTTACACCTCTCAGGCAAAAACACTCCAACTTACACCTCTCAGGCAAATACACTCCAATTTACACCTCTCAGGCAAATACACTCCAACTTACACCTCTCAGGCAAATACACTCCAGCTTACACCTCTCAGGCAAATACACTCCAACTTACACCTCTCAGGCAAATACACTCCAGCTTACACCTCTCAGGCAAATACACTCCAGCTTACACCTCTCAGGCAAATACACTCAAACTTACACCTCTCAGGCAAATACACTCCAACTTACACCTCTCAGGCAAATACACTCCAACTTACACCTCTCAGGCAAATACACTCCAGCTTACACCTCTCAGGCAAATACACTCCAGCTTACACCTCTCAGGCAAATACACTCAAACTTACACCTCTCAGGCAAATACACTCCAACTTACACCTCTCAGGCAAATACACTCCAACTTACACCTCTCAGGCAAATACACTCCAACTTAAAAAGAAACATCCATAATTAGTCGCCCTCTATTTGTATGGTCGGCTCTGTGGCTGAATCGATGCGAACGCCTCGTAATGCCGGGATGCCGGGTTCGATCCCAGATGCAGGCTTTGTGCTTTGCGTTGGTTTCGACAGTGGTATCAAAAAAGCTGACCGTCCAGAAGCAATGGCACACTACTACTGGGCGTAAATTTGCCTAGAGAAACCACACAACAGCCAGGGGCTGTTGGGATTGGTTCTGCAACGTCCTGTAAAGGATACGCAACTAACCTCTACTTGTTTAGGCAGCGGGTCTATTCTTTGTTCTCACAAACAGAGCCCGAGAACCCAGGCGGGGATGTTTATTTATAAAAATATGCAAATGTGTAAATTAGATATCGTGCACAATTTAAAGTTGTGCGGACCAAGACAGGAAATCTTGAGGCTTATGTCTAATTCTGTTTACATCAAACAGGGAACTACAATCAAGCCAATAGTGAATGCCCTGAAAGTAGAAAGAGCCGGTGAGAAAGATACATCCATGAATGAAATTATTCACAAGCGGGTAAGTCCTAAGAGTGTGTGATATATTTCCCTCTCTGTCAATATAAGTTTATTTTACCTAGACTTCTCCACGATCAGTTATTAAAACAATCATATCAAACAATCATTCAGTCAGTTAATCAGGTGCCTTCTCCACATTGACGGTTGGCTGCAGTGGATCTCTTTCACTTGTCTTGGTTGTACACTCTCTCAACTGCTGTTTGTCCATCTCTTGATTGTGTCCCTCCACATGTATGGTTGCCTATCCCTTGCGTTGCTGCTATCAACTTTTCCCTCTAGTATGGTTTTTAAAAGAGTCTTATGTCTTTTAGTGTGGCCCTAATATTTCAATTGTCTCTCTCTCTCTCTCTCTCTCTCTCTCTCTCTCTTTTTAAATTTCTTTTAGTAACTCTCTTTTCATGTGTACATTCCCCAGAAGCTCTGTATTTGTTTTTGTTTTCAAGAAATACGACCCGTTATTCTGTATATCCTAAACTTGAGACTTTTCAAAATAAATGTTTAAGGAGAATTCTACGAATATTTTGGCCAAACAAGATCTCAAATGAAGAACTAAGGAGGAAAATAGAATGTGCATCACTGGCAAATGTTTTCAAAGTTATGTTATGTTATGTTATGTTATCACAATTGACGTTTTTGCACATTGGGCATCCCCATGCGTGCTCAGTCCTCCGATGCATAAGCCACTTCATGGTACCTCTAATTATTGTTCCCATGAGGAGTTGGTTATAGTATCTCCAGTCTTTACCTTTAAGTCGGCATAGTCATGCTTCACCAAGCTTAACTTCTCGGTCACGAAGTCGTGTTAGCAGCAGAGTTTCGCCATTATCTCCCAACTAATCCGTACAGCGTTGATGATATCAGCTCTGTCCGTGCTTTTCCCCTTTTGCATTGGTGCATTACTTGTTATCAAAGTAAGACGATGGAGATGGCTTGGACATGTCTGCAGAATGCCTTGTGTCACTGGCAAAAACAGATCTCTGGTGGACAGCAGATGGGAAAAGAAGACGTGAACAACCTAAGGCAACCTAAAGAGGGACAGTAGAACGGGAAATGAAGGAATGTAAACTGACATTGGATACTATGGGCAGAAAAGCAGCAGACCGGCAGCAGTGGATTTCACTTGTGAATGCCTTATGGGTCAAAAGCGACGTTAAGGGGATATAGAATATATAGATTCTGTATATTCACATTCCCTGAGAGTCGGTTTGATTTTCTTGTTGCTTGTTCCTTGTCCTAATCTCTGCCACGATACAGTAGGGTTGTTATTATTGTGGAATTAACTGGCAGAGCAAGATCGCAAACACTGAGGTACTGGAAAGACCAGGTTTTCTCAACATGACAAGGCAGATGTGGTCAATGCCTTTTGAGAACAAGCAACGGAATCAGTAGAGAAACAAGATTAGTATGGCCTGGAGAAAATGAGGCACCTGGGTGTAACCAGAGGGTCTGGCCGGCTCACTACACTCAGAGGAAAGGCACGACGGACATATAACTAGATTGTGACTGGTACCATCAGTATTGGAACTCTGCGCTGGCTGCTGAATTTGAGAACGAAACACGCATGGGAATTCCCTGACTGCTGTGATGTCAATTTTTGACTCAACTCAGGTTTTCTCAATATTCAGTCTACTAAGACTCAGGTGGCTGGGTCACACCTGGAGAATGGAAGATGACAGAGTCCTTGAGGACATTCTCGAGGTGAATTAAAGACGGTAGAAGATATCGAGGCCAGCCTCTACTGCGATATAAAAATGTGTGTAAGCGGGACATGAATGATACAGGTACTGAGGTGGACTCGAAAAAAAAAGGGGGGGGGGGATGCCATGGACAATGTTGTATAGAAGGAACACATCAGAAAGGGAATGCGAATGATGGAAGAAATGTGTGCAGAAAGGACGAGAGCTGAGCGTCTGAGAAAAAATACACTAAACACAAATTATTACAACATCGGTCCTGAACTGTCATGCTTTAATTGCGGAAGACTTTTCTTAATCGCAGGCGAGGCTTGCTAGTCACACTCGCCATCGCCATGGGTTCTGAGTACCATGCCTCCTCACGGCACAGAATAACAATATCGTCTGGAAAGACGGAAAGGTGCCAGTCAAGTATTATATGATAGCGAGCAAATATATGTAGCAGTGGTGGAATTGGAAAATGGGGGGGGGGGGGGAATTACCTTCTTGTAGATCTTGTAAATTTTTTAAACAGGGGATCTTAGCCTCCACTCCTAAAATGGTGGACGCCTGAACATCGAGATTCCGAGTTCCCTGTGGTAACCCGTGACCGCCTTATCGTCATAACGCAATATTTTTGATGATGTCCAATTCATTGATGACCCCCATAATACAAACTTACATAATAAAACTGTATTTTGTTTAAACTTTCTTGCCTGGACTGTTTCCTTGTAGTTCATTGATCACCTGATGGCTGGCATCGAAGGATATTGTCGGCAAAGCTGGACACAATTCATTCTACAACAAGTAAGTGGAAACCGACCTTGCCAGATTTCCCATCATGTAACAGGTCCTTTGCAAAACGTCGCTCCTATCACGGTCTGCCTGAAAGAAACTCGGTCTCTCGCCAGCTCTCCCGCCTCGTGTACTTTCATATTTAAGGAGACATTTATATCCTGTGCCCATCTTTGTGTTGGTCGGCCCCTGCCCCTCCTTCCTGGTATCATGCCTTCTGCCATTAGTTTGTGTCCACGGAGGTTGATATGATCCAAAAATTTCAGCTTCCGAGGCAAGATGCTGTTTATTAGCCAATCTTCCTGGATGTCTGCAAGATATAAAGAGTCTATTGTAATGTTTAAAGTTAATTAAAGTAGTCTATTGTAATGTTTAAAGTTAATTAAAGTAGTCTATTGTAATGTTTAAAGGTAATTAAAGGCAAGATCACCACCTTCATTGCTGCTGGTGTCATCCTATGTGGGTCGATCTCTCTGTACAGAACGGCAAGCTGCCTGCCGAGAGCTTCGCACAAAGCACGAATTCCGTAACATCGACGACGATCAGTGGGAATCTCCGTAAAAAGTGCACTCGTGAAGTGAACGACGCAGCCATGATTGGACCCGGCGACCTTCAGAGCGCGAGAGGCAACCGGCCCCGCCACGGAGACAACCCCTCCTCCACGCCTGCCTCCTAACGCCCCCCCCCCCCCCCAACCCTCCCACCGTATATTCACGGGTATATGAATGTGTCAAACTATTCTAGAATCTGTATTATAAACATTAATTAAGTTAATGTACCGATTAGCGCTTATGGGTGCAGAAGAAATAAACAAAATAATAATCATCATCAAGTGCTTTGCCGACTGGCGTGGCACCACTCCGTGCAATGACAAGGGCTGTCAAGAATTTACCAGTTTGGTCTTCCCCTGTCTCTTTTTCCACAGATCATTCCAGTAGTCACAACATGTTCCAGTTTCTTTCTTTTCATAATATGACCCCCCTTCCATTTCTTGATCCTAAACCATATTCCCCAGCTACATCTTCCGTTCTCTATTTCCCAACTTTTGCATGGAAATCTCCCAATATTATTTTAATTTCTTGTGATTTTGTTTAGGCTATTGCCAGATTTAAATCTTCGTAAAATTTTCTATTTCTTCTTTACTGCTAACTGATGTTGGGGCATTCACTTGTATTATGCTTATGTTTATTGGTTTGCCTATGATTTTAACTATAATAACCTAATCTGATATACGCCAGTAACACACAGTTGCTTTTGCTGTTTCTTTATCAAAAAGTATCCCCACCACTTTTCATGTTTGTCGCTTTCCGAGTATATTATTGTGTACTTATCTTTTCTGATCTTTCCAGCACCCTTCCATCTCATTTCACTCATTCCTATGATGTTTATATTCATAAATTCGATTTCTTTTGTAACATTTTCTGTCTTTCCCAATTCTGCACGTGTTCTCACATTCCACTTTAGTAGTTTAACATTTTTAAATTTCGTTACTTTTTAAAAATTGTCATCAGTATCTTGATGACAATCTGGTGTCACCTGTGACTTGTGACTGTCTCTACTGGACAAGGCTGTTCTTAGACTTCCATTAACGTCGTTCGTGTGATTCGGTCTGTCTTTTCTCATGAGTTTACTTAGGAAAATTATGTGGTGGTTTCCCATTGTCTTCCACATCCACATGGGGTGTTTTAACCTATACCTTTGATAATAATCTCTGACTGTCAGAACAAGCTGGTGCCCTTCTCTGTCCAGCTTCGGAGTGATCCACTTATTTCGGTGGATACGCTGTCCCCAACATATAGTTTCCAAAATACTGCCCAGGGTGTGTACTATGGAGAGAAAGAACTTTATCCCTGGCCTTAAGTCGCTCTCGCCGTCGCCATGGGCTGTGTTTTTCATGCTTTTCCATGCTTTTTTTAATGATATCGCCTAGAAAGACGTAAAGGTGAAAACAACATATTTTTTCTTAACGATACATAATGATATTGCAACGTAACAGTCACCAATATTTTACGCATGTTTCTAATCGCCCCAGATTTGACTATTACAACACGAAATACGTGAAGCCATTTTTACTCCGAGAGAAGCCAAAGATCCGTGACCCTTCCATTTTGCGCACGTTCACAAAACTCAGCGTCCAAGATGCCAAAGCTGCAGTCCGAGAGATGACTCGTGATTCGTCTGTTCCCAACTTATCAGCGTTCGCCAAACCTAGGGCCAACATGTTCAGGTTTGTTGTTGTTTTTGTTTTGTTAACCAGATGGTGGTTTGAGCTTGAGAGCCTCGTGTGCCAGTATGATTGTTAGTCATGGGTTTAAGTTCCCCAACGGTAAAATGAGGATCACGCTAACGTGACAATGGCTTCAGTCACCTGGCAAGTATGGCCACTGCCTAGAAAGAAATCAGTGGGACACAAATTTTTTCAAAGATGTCTCGCTCATTTATTAATTAAATATATTAAATTAAGTTTTTCGAAAAGCCCTGCTTTTGTAGTTCTACCTCTGTATTCTTGCTGCTTAACTTAAGCTAATTAATGTTTGTAATTTATGAATAACCTTTTAATTTTGTGTAGAAGTAGAACACGGATAGAGCATGCTAAACAGAAGCCTATCGATCCTCAGTAGGTGGTCTCCCTTCAACAATTGTTTCGGCCCGTTTTTGTCCAAGACAAACTCGGGAGGAAAGGGGGAGGGGGGAGAACCCAGGTCGTGACTCCAGGGTCTCGGACAACTCCTGCTGCACTTAGCGGTCAATTCAACAAGACATTATGGTGATTGCAACGTGTACTGAGGTTATGGGGATATATCGTCGCTGCGGTAGCAAATTATTCGCCTACCTGTACGACCAGAGTGACAAATGGATGGTTGATTTATCGGACAGATAATAATTGGACAGATTTGCCAGTTGGAAGTAGCACTGGCGGACGTTAATAGGACAGCTTTAATTTGAGAGATTTAAAAGTTCTTTTCCATTATAGGCTTAGACCAGTTTATCAAGACCTATCCCCGCGTCGTTCCGTCGTGACCACAGCCAGCGCGAAGCTCTTTCAGCAGCTTCACCCAGTTGCTTGAGTGCCCGCTCACGCTTGTTTCCTCAAAAGTACAGCTGCTTCAGTACATTGTATGTGGAGGTGGAGATTAGCCCTCTTGCGCCTACTTCGACGAGGAGGAGCTTTACTGCGTGCCAGATCACTGTACTTTTAGAGCTCGTACGTGTGTTGGTCTTCGATTCGCGACTCGTGCGGCATGCTCAGGTCTAACAGAATGAGCCGAGTATAATATCGTGTCTGGTCTCATGCCAGTCTTTCAGATTAGTTCGGTTTATCTTTTAAAACCAGACAGATCAATAGCCAGTTGCCTATCCGCGCACAGTCAAATGTGGATGAACGTATGCGACTTTGTTGAGTTGTACCTTTAGAAATAATTCCAGCCTTGAGGAAGCGCATGTGAGGGACGTTAGGACTAGCCCTCGCGTTGGCAGACTCCAAAGCAACACAATCCGGATAAAAATCCTTCAGGTACAAATCCCAGAAACTTTGTTTAGTCACACAGTTAACTGGGGTCCCTGCCGATTACAAAGTAACCTGAAGTTCGGACAGGGTAGAGCTGAATGGAAGTGCCTGCCCTGACCTTTAACCCCACCAGTACCACAAGACGAGCGATAAACACCCGGTGACACAAAGTGCCACTATTCGGATGAGAATCATCGGGACACAAGTCCAGGGAATCCCGTTCAACTTTTAGGTTATGTTTAGCGTCATTTGATGCATACAGCAGTACTGGATTCACATTAAAGACAAACGTCCAGGTTTGATAATAGAAATAAGTAATTTCAGGTGCAGCAAATTTTCCTATGCAATTGAAGAGCCTGTTGCTTTTAAAGTGTACATGAATCCACCATGGGAGATCAGGCAGACTGTCGTTTAAATAACGTAGTTACTTCCCCTTAATTACACAGACGGTGAAGTGTCAAGAGGCAAAAGTAGTAGTAGTAGTAGTAGTAGTAGTAGTAGTAGTAGTAGTAGTAGTAGTAGTAGTAGTAGTAGTAGTAGTAGTAGTAGTAGTAGTAGTAGTAGTACCCCACCAGGACATCATACAAGCAATAAACACCCGATGACACAAAGTGCCACCATGTGGATGAGAATCACCGTGGAGAGGTCCCAGACACCGCGTTCAGCCATTAGACCATATTTATGGTCGGGCTATATTGCGGCCCCTGGCAAGAGCCAAAGTAGGGCTTCAAATAACGAAAAATAGCATCTCACAAGGAGATTAGTGGATAAGGCGAAAAAAATGCTTGGGGCTTCTTAGCAAAAGTTAATGGTTGACGTTTGATGCAGGAGAGCCTAGCATATGATACCACAACATCCAGCTTAAGAATGGAGGTGGAGGCAGTCAATGCAGCTTTCTGCTGGCTAGAGAACACGACACACACACACACACACACACACACACACATTGTGACTGTAACTGACTCAGAAAGCATGCTGAGGAAGATCAGGACAGGCATGCTTCGCTGCGGAGGACACGGATGAGGAGTATTGTCTGGATTTTTTGTTAACCGGGCACGCTGGTGTATTGGAAACGAACATGCGGACAGACTGGCTTGCTCTGCACAACTCGGTGGAATACTGATACATGATAAGGCAGACGTGGTTATTGTCTTGTGGGAGAGTGTGTACAGTTCGGAGAAGCAGATGGATCACCACAGTCTGGTGAGATTGATGCAAGAGGGAGTGACGAGAGGTTCTGCCAGATGCTCGAGGCTCAGAAGAAAAGCAAGACGGAAATTTAATCAGAATGCTACTGGCACCATAAGTATCGGAACTCTTTGCTGGCTGCTGAAGATGGGGATGGAGCGCTTATGAGAATGCCCCGATCTCGGTTCTTGAATCAAATCAAATCAAACGATGCAACAGAGGTTGGTCTAATGATGGCAGATGAGTCGACTTTACTCAGGGGCCAAATTATTGAAAACGGGGATCGTCGCGGGTTAGAGTTCCGAATCCCAGATTAGGAAGACCACTAACTAATACAGTACAAATGCTAGGCACCCCCGGGCCGCCAATCGACTAGCATTAAACTGAAGTCTTGGGAAAGCCCACCTATCATTACCATTTGTACTGTGCTAGTGGTCTTTCAGTGTTGGGACTCGGGCTCGAAGATAACGTATCACACGCATCAGAAAGAGACATTCCTCAATTTCTTTGGTCATGGATTTGTAAGGGTTATGCATCTTTCCAGTGACAGCATACACGTATCAGTCGTGGACTATCTCGCAGTCGTTTAGGAAGAAAATATGGGCTATTGACTTGAAATGTTAAAGAGAGATTTTCAGAATACCATGGAACAGGAAGTCAAGTAAGGGACCCTTTTCCCCGCCTTTCAGGCGTATTGGGTATATAGGGCTAGACCTATTTTTTATAGACCAACGATATAAGATGGGTGATGTGGTCAGCATCACACCGGCCGACTTTATTTCCCAGGACTGTACCTGGTACCCACTCAAGGCAGGGTCGACCAGGGAGACAAAGTCATTTTTGAAAAAAATCCGGCTCCGCCAGGGAAGCGAACCCAGAGTCTAGCCGCTACGCCACGGCGCCTGCCCCCATGGACCAGGAAGAGAATAAATAATGACATCCTAAATGTCTGAATATCAAAGAAGACTGGTTAGTAAACAGCATCGTATCGCAGAAACTTGAATATTGTAGCCATATCAAGCTCAATGGGTGGTTTGGAAAGATTAGTGGCGGTAAGCATGGAAATATGAAAGAGGGGCAGGAAATGACCAGTATGGAGATACGCACATGATATAAGAGACACATTGAGTAGCAACTTGCGGGAAGCTGCAGAGCTGGCAGGAGGCTAAAGTTGTTTTAATGCGGGTTGAGATGATCAGAGACAATCTACATTCTTTGGTCATGTGATGAGAAGGAGAAATCTGAAGTATATCGTGACAGTAGAAACATTGTAGGGGAGGAGAGGCAGACGGAGACAGAGAGAAAAGATGCTGGACAGTTTGAAATCATAGCATGGAGGCTCATCTGTGTCAGACTTGATTGAAAGTACTCGAGACAGAAGGTTGTGGACAGATATGACTACCGACGCCACACGGCGTGGACTTTGAGAATAAGTGATAGGAGTGTAAAGGAACTTCTACATACTGATGATCATTCTTCTAGGGCTTTCGACTTACAGTGTTCATGTGATCTGTCAGTCGGGGTGTCCTTAAAGTCTGGACACAGGAAATAACAAGTGAATGTGTTCAAATTGACGGCAATGTGGATTACATTCAGTTCACGTGTTAGTTCAAAGTGCATCAGCCTTTGCATTGTGACTGATTAAAATCATTTTGAAGACGTTATTTAATATTCCATTAAAATAAAAAATAAAAAATTGGTAACTGTCGGCGTCTTTGGCTTAGGCGTTGCGAACGAGCTTCGTAATGCCGGGTTCTATCCCTGCTGCTGACGGTTTGACTTTCGTTAATTTAACAGTGCTACCGAGAGCTGGCCGTTCAGTAGCAAGGGCGAACTACTGATCGTAAAATTTGCCTAGAAAAACTACAACAGCCAAAAAATGCTGGGGTTGGTTCTGCAACGTCCTGTAAAGAATAAGCAACTAACTTAACTGAGCAACCACTATTAACCACAGTTATAAGAGAGAGAAGATGGTGCTATACTAGATACATCATGAAAAGAAACTAGAAAAGATTCGCTAAACAGGCACTGTAATGGGAAATAAAGGGATTGAGGAGGCGAGGTCGCCCAAAAGAAACCCAAAGACGAACGTTGGTGAGAGAGGCCAAAGCTGCTGGACCGGATTCAATCCCTGATATTGAACTAACTGCACAGGATAGAACGGAATGGTGGAATAGACTGCGAGCCCATTGTGACATATAATGGCACAACAGGACAAAGAATGAATGAATCGCATAAAGTGTTAATTTAGTTCGAAGTTAATCTCCCCAAACAAAGTAGGTCACGTTCCGTTGATAAATTTGTTGGACTGGTCTACTTTCCCTGGGGGTTACGGGTGTGCCGCTCTGTTGTTTGCTTTCTGGCTTGTCTTGCATTTATGTTTTACTTCCAAGAAAGAGAATGCCCGTGACATAGGTTGCAGCACTCTCTAGGGGAGTTGTTTGTTAGACCCAGTTTGGCCATGTTTTATAGTGTTAAAAGCGCTGGCATGCTGAAATATACAACACGCGATATCAACGACATTGCAGAACACCCCCGTCATTTTCTGGCAAGGTAATGTGGCTCAAGGTCGACCAATCAGAAGTGAGCTAGTGTGTAAGAGTGCGTAATTGGGGAGACTTTCGTCGAATTAACCAAATGTTAATTAATTAGGTTTCTGGAAAATATGTATTTTTGCCCATGTTGAAATATTCTTCACATTGTTTCACAGTCGCCGGGCGACAATAGCCGGGCCGGGTTCCCACGACCACTCAACAGTCGTCAATCTAAATTCATCTGATCCTTCCTTTACAAACATTGCCGCTATGGAAGATACATTACGGGACCCCATGACAGAACATATGAGCAGCGTAAGTAAATGTGATTAGTGATTAGTGATACTCCACAACTGTAAAACGACCGATGACGCCTGTTCTGTGTTGGTTAATGAAACGTCTTGTCCCCTTAGTGAAATGTTCACTTCTTGTAGCTCCAGGCTGCACTCCTTTGTCCATCAGTCTAGACACCGATACGGAGTCACGTCTTTTGGCGTGCTCCTCGGTACGGTAAGTGCAGCGCATGGCATTGATAACATCACTTATGTCCAGTACTGGACCAGCCATAGCAACAACAGTGTCAGCAAGATAGTCTGCACGCTCGTTCCCTTGAACACCCGCATAACCTGTCACGAAGATGAAGGTTAAGGCAACTTTTCGTAAAGTGCTTAGTTTTGAAATTCCTTCTTGCCTGATAAATCCAGCTTGGATTTTTTAAAGTAAATGTGGTCCATATTAAACAGTGGTATGATCATTGTAACTGCATTTTATAAATTGAAAAACATCTTGTGCAACATATCCTTGTCATTGAGAGTTAGAAAAAGAATTCTTGCTTGCTACATACATCCAGTTTTAACATATAGCTGTGAATCCTGGACAATCGGTAGGCAGGCCAAACAATTTCTTGAAGCCTCAGAGATGTGGTTTTACAGAATAATGCTTATAATACCTTGGACAGCCAAAAAGAGCAACCAAGAGGTTTTGAAAGAGGCGGGAGCCCGAAGACAACTTATCACAGACATCAGAAGGAGACAGTCATCATTTTTCGGCCATGTTATGAGAAGAGGGAAAATATAACATGTTGTGACCACTGGAAAGATCTGTGGAAGGAGGGATAGAGGAAGACAACGAGAGAAGATTCTTCACAGTCTTGTTACATGGCATGGAGGTGTGTCGGCACACGAACTGATACATGCTGCAAGAGATCGTGGATTATGGAGAGGCATGATCGCCCACGCCAGTCGGCAAGGCACCTGATGATGATGATAATGATAATCATTGTTGACGTTCATGAACATCACATAAAAATTAAGGGCCCTTTTCCACGTCTTCGGGCGTGTGGGACATAACAGACTAGACCTAGTTTACAGAAACATCAGCAGGCGGTGGGTGATGTGGTCAGCATCACGCCGGCCGTCTTTACCTCTCGGAACTTTATCTGGTTCCCTTTTAAGTCTATGTCGACCAGAAGCACAGGTCATTTCTGAAAAAAAAAAAATATCTGCTCCGTCAGGTCCTGACCCCACAACCTACCGATCCGCAGGCGAGCATCTAGCCACTACACCACGACCGCTGCTATGAACATCACATAGAGAGCAGTATGTAGGGTGCATGACGCCCGTGTGCAGTCATTTATGTTACGCCATCCTCTCTCTTGGCTAAGCCACAGCATTGCTATTCGTTAATAGACTACCAGTAATAAACTACGGAATTAGTTTCTTTAATTTTAAACTGTACTTAAGTATTTAAACGTGAATTCACACCAGATAAAATTGGGGTTCTACTAGAGCAATTATGCCCAATCTAAAGGGCGACTATAATAATGAGCTGAAAACGGGATATCCTGCTAATATTTTGAGCTGAAAACGAGACTTCGTAAAACCAAATACAACCGCTGGTTCACTTTACTCTCTAGTCCCTTCTCTGTTTTTGTTTTGTTTTTCTATTGCTGTAGACTTTTCATTGCCTAGGGGCAGTGGCTTAGCACTTTGTTCATTCGTTCGTTCTACCTGTCTGTCTCTCTGTTGTCTCTTTGTAAACCAATAAAGCCCACCATGGAGCTTGGATACAATCCCCACTAAACGAAATCTTCGCCTGTAAAGACGCCGATGACAGGCCGCATTGTGGTGTGTGATATCTGCGCCTTTTGACCCAATGCATACGATTTTAGCAAATTCCTTAGTGGCCTTTCACGACATGCTTTTTAATGACCAATAGGTCTATCCCCCCCCCCTCCCACACACACACACATGCAAACCAAATGGGTCACTGATTGATACCCACACAAGGATTTTGGTAACTGGAAACTCCTATCGGATTTTTCATCCTGTTTACATACCTGCTACAAGGAAACTATTTGCCTTTGAAAAAACTTATCTTGATTCTATATTTGTATTTATTATTAAAAACTGCACACATTTTTATTCCACACACAAAACGGTGTTTACATCCTACTTTTAAAGCTATCCAGTTGCGACGATGCACGGCCCACTGGAGCATTTTAAAAGCTGTGTGACGATGCCAGGTCGTAGCTTTACGGTTCATGAAGCTTCCCTGACCCTTGTCTGTGATTCGTTGAAATGCTCCAGTAAAATATGTTAGGTTTTCTCAAACGAGTTAACACATGTACACTTATCACAACCAATCATCATCATCATCAGGTGCCTCTCCACAATCTGCGATCTCCTGCAGCATGTATCAGTTCGTGTGTCGACACACCTCCATGCCATGCAACAAGACTGTCAAGAATCTTCTCTTGATGTCTTCCTCTCCCTCCACAGATCTTTCCAGTGGTCACAACATGTTCTATTTTCCCTCTTCTCATAACATGGCCGAAAAAAGATGACTGTCTCCTTCTGATGTCTGTGATCAGTTGTCTTTAAGCTTCCGCCTCTGTCAAAACCACTTGGTATCACAACCAATACAAAGGAGGGAACACCATCAGAGGTAACAGTGGGACACAGCCGAGTAGGAATTAACAATTTATCTAGTTAAGGACACAAACCCATCAAACCTGAGACACATCTCAGTCAACACATTAAACGTCCTATCAATTAAACATCCTAACCTGCACAGTGCATGGCGACAGCACTAGCTATGCGACCGTAAATCCTCAGGCTCACGACCCTTCTAACCTCTAAATCACAGAGCTGTATTTACCAACTGTGTGCCGTCTCCACAATCAAGGTTGGCTGCATGGTACCCACCGCCGTTTGGGGAAATATTACATATTTTACATTAGTGTTCTTCAACACGTGAGCCACGGCCCAAAAGTGGTCGGCGCAAAAGTCCATGTAGACCGCAAATTTGCTTAAACATAACCTACTTTGGTAGATACTAAAGTAGGTCATGGCTTAATCATGTAATGAAACAGGGTAGGTGGTTTTTCTCTTCCCGACTTTAGGATTAATACCTCGTGGACGTCATCTTTATGTGAAAAGACTTTACCAAGCATGTCAGAAGAAATCGAAGAGATGTTATTGTAAATAGTTATTGTTAATCAAAGTCGGCGTCTGTGCTTAGAACGCGCTTCGTAATGTCGGAGTGCCGAGTCGGATACTAGCTGCCGACAATTTGTCTTGCCTTAGTTTCGACAGCAGTACCGACTGCCGACCGTACATTAGCAATAGCAAACTAATAGGGCTGTACCGAATAGTGATTTTCACTATTCGGCCGAATACGAATAGCTGAACCAACTATTTGGCCGAATACGAATAGTGAATCATCATCATCAGGTGCTTTGCCGACTGGCGTGGGCGATCATGCCTCTCCAAAATCCACGATCTCCTGCAGCATGTACCAGTTCGTGTACTGACACACATCCATGCCATGCAACGAAACTCTCAAGAATCTTCTCTCGTTTTCTTCCTCTATACCTCCTTCCAGTGGTCACCACATGTTCCTTTTCCCTCATCTTATAAAGCCGAAAAATGTGACTGTCTCCTTATTTCTTGATATTCCCTTTTTCTCCCCCTTTTAAAACCCTTGGGCTTTTTTTTCTTCCAAAAATTTTTTTTTGAAAAAATTTTGGGTCTAAAATTGTTTCCCCGCCTACGTTTCCGGACTTTCACCCTTTTCTGGAATTCGCAAAATTCTTTTTCTAAACCCCGCAAAAAAATTCTGGTTTCTCTTTCTTCATTTTTTCCTTCCCCTTTTGCATTAAATCTCTTCCCGTGTTTCCCCGGCAATCAAATTTCTGACGAAAATCCTTTTTCCTTTTTTTTTCTGCCCCTTCTTTTTCCCCACTATTCAATCCCTATTTTTCCCCTTTTTTTATAAAATGCAATCCCCCCCCCCCCCCCCCCCATAGGGTCAAAACTACGCTGAAAATTTACTTTACAAAAAGTGACAAATGTAAACATTTAAAAAATTTCATGTTTTTTCATCCTTCGTCATCGTCGTGCTAACTAATCCCGAAATGAAAGTATTTTTTAGTTTTATAACAAGTACTAAAATTTAATTGTCGCTGAACACTTTAAATTTAAACCATAAAAGCGGCATTTCTTAAAAAAAATCGTTTCCCTGTTGTCAGCTTTGGGGAGCTCTTTTCTCACTGGGTATTTCCAGCTGTACTAAAAGACGTTCACTTGGTACCCCTTTGGTGTGCCAAAGATAAAGCTTTACAGTATGAACCAAAGGGGGGAAATCTTGATATGTTTATTCTCCCCCAGTCCCAAAACGGGGGTAGGTAACCACTATTCGTATTCGGCCCAAAAGCAACTATTCGGCGAATACCGAATAGTTTTTAGGTCTCTATTCGGGCCCCGAAACGAAAACGAAGCGAATATTCCGGGACAGCCCCACAAAATAAAAAACGTAAAATTGCTTGAAAACCACAACAGCCTAAAAAAATTTTTTGGGGTTGGTTCTACTACTTTAAA